>ML813800.1:206482-221042 GCA_009831015.1 Picea engelmannii | reverse complement strand
TTCTCTAACATAAATTAACATAAAATATTATAATTTATTTTAAGAAAATGATATTTATGCTAATTTATCTCAGTGGTAAGCCATTTGTTTTTATATATTGTTTTATATATTGTCTATAAAGAGATAAAATTCATATATTCTTTGGAGAGACAACAATATTTGCATAGATTTGTAAAATTTTGTATTCTAATCTAGCATACAAATTCATTTATTGACTTTTAGTTTCCTATATGCATTAATATGAATTTATATATGTGACATGTAATTTTTGAAATAAAATCCCATGTAAATAAAGTTTCATTTATTAAAAAAAATAGAATTAATTGATAATTAGTGCTAAGTGGACTATTTAGGCTCATTGGAGATGTGTCAGAAATGAGTGTCTTTGAACATTTTAAACTAAAAGCATTTGATTTCCTTGTCCATAACATTTTGTAAATTTGTATTCTTAAATCAATTGAAATCATCCCATATAATCCAAGAGGGCACATAGTTATTTATCGAATTTTATTTACTTATATGCATTAATATGTGTGCATAAATGTGATATATAATTTTTGAAATAAAACTTAATATAAACAATGATGCATTTCTTCCCAAAAAGACTTGTAATTTCCTAATAATGAATGCTAAGTGGACTATTCAAGATAATGAGAGACGGGTCATAGATGAATGACTTAGAAAATTTTAAATTATAAGAAAGTATACTTTTAAGGATGCAAATTCATTTCGAAGTCTAGAAACCTTGGCAAATCTTATTATTTCTTAATATGCAAACTGTAAAATATTTGGCGATATTTTTCTAAAAATATCCAAATTTCTGAGGATTTTATATAGTTTCTATAATATTTTGGCTATTTTTAAGGTTAAATAATTTTATCCTAAATAATTTGGGCCAATCACTTTTAGAAAAAGGGAAAATAGAAAATCGTTTTTTGGGAAAAAGCATGGAAAATTACCTCATGGGCATAATTTAGCCCCTAAAATTTTCCTTGATTATTAGGCATTTAATTTCTGAACCCTTAACTTTTTGTAAATATGTATTCTTAAATCAATTATTTGTAGTTTCAATCCTCTTATATAAACCAATTTAAATATAATGAGTTCTATTTGCCCATATTATGCATTAATACGAGTGTATAAATGTGATGTAATTTTTGAAATAAAAATTCATATAAATAAAAAATGTATTTATTAAAAAAACATAGAATTAATTGATAATGAGTGTTAAGTAGACTATTTCTCATTGGGGATGGGTCATAAATGAATGTCATAAAGTAATTGAAATCATTTCATATAGTTTAATAAGACAACAAACTATCTATTTAATTTTATTTAGTTATATGCATCAATACATGTAAAAATGTGATATGTAATTTTGAAATAAAACTCCATGTAAATAAATATACATTTCTTACAAAAGTATTATAATTAATTAATAATGAGTCCTAAGTGAGCTATTTAGTTTCATGGGAGATGAATCATAATGAATGACTTTGAATACATGGTTAAACTTGAAAAATAATATCTTAATTTTGATAATTTATTTGTAGTTACATTAAACATTAATCATTAATAATAAAAGAAAATGGGGACATATACAAATTTCAACTAAAAACCTTGAAAAAAGTGATGCAGGAGCATAGTAAGCGAGCCAACAAAGCAAGCGCAAAGGTGAAGGACAACTAGAATTGCACCAACACACCTTTTGAGACATTTTGAATTTGAATGAAAGAACATTAATGTAATAGTTAGGAGAACGTATTTGCATTTATGTTTTGGGAGATTGTAAACAAATCTTGAGCGTTTCTCTCATCTGTCAGATATGGAGGCATTTAATTGTAATGAATGTAAATTAGGTAGATTTTAATCCGATTAGATAGCTTAGAGATGCAAGAGGGAAAACCCGTAAAAGACACCCTCGTTTGTATCATTGTATCATTCTGTAAGCTGTAGAGCTATAGAGAGAAAGAAGACAGAGAAGAACCCATGTACAATAATACTTGAGCTAATATATTAAAGCTTTGACTCAATTTCATGGTTTCGTCTTGGTTATTGTTTACACCTATTTGAATGGTATGTTTACAGTTTTTCTTATACTCTATGTTATGCATTTTGTTCCGATGCTATGTGTGTGTATACTCTTGATTTCATGTTGAATGTATGAAGTCTATGAGAGGAGAAGTATGAGTTTCAATTGTTTCTCATCCCGAGGATTCCTGCAAGGAGTGCAATGAAGGTCCGCATAGAGTGATTTGATAGGGTTCTGAGGTTTATCTCAGAAAATCTCAGGAGGGATACCGTTGTTCTCATACCGACATAAGTGCAGGTGTAGCACAAGAGCCGTGCAAGGAGTGAGCAGGTGAGTTGAAGTCTTAGAATTTTCCAACCTAGAAGGAAAATTGAAGAATTGTTGTTGCAAAAGAGCGCACAGAGTCGAAGGGACAAATAGCCATAGGTTATTTGCAAATACTGCAAGGGATGCGTGCAAGAGTCCCTTAGAAATCCTCGAGTTTGCGAGAGAAATCTCATGAAGGAAAGAACCTTGAAGAGTTCAAGGGAAGGTGAGTGTTGAATTCACCCAACAAATAGAAAGCTCAGTAAGGTTGACGCCAGAGTGTTTGACGGAGGAGTCTTTTAGAAGTTTGATTGGACAGTGGAATCACTTTGTGGAGGAATTACCAATTTACCGGGGTCCATTGGATCTCGCAGAACAACGAGAAGATTTAGGCTGAGTGTCTTTCCACACTCAAAAGCTTAGGAGGAATAGAGGCCATTGGATTCAGATCAATGAGGGTCGTTGATCTCATGGTCGAATTTTATTGTTTCGGAATTTGGGAAGTGGAGGAAGGTGTGACTTGGAGTCGAGAGTTGTGAAATCTTAATTCACGAAGTCCCGATCAAATCAGGATCGTCAGATCGCAAGAGATGAGAGCCATTGATTTGCGGTGAGATATATCATGATTTCAACTATCGGGAGGAGGGAGTCTTGCACAGTAGTTTGCCAATACACAAAATCCCAGGTGCCGAAAGAATGGGCCCTAGGTTTTAGTTAGAGGTCATATCAAGAAAAGTCAAAGGAAGGAGTCAGAGATCCATTAGACTTTCGGGTTTTAGGGATCTGTGAGTCAGAGGGACTCACATCTGGTTTCACGAAATCATGAAACCCAAAGTAACCTTTCGAGTGAAGGTTGTGGTCATATCATTGATCACGTGGGTGAGAGTTGGTGCTTAATGCTTGTTTGAAAATGCATAACTCATAAGGAACTATGGATACACACTTGTGTGTGTGGAATATTTCCTGCAAGGAGATCAAGAAGTCAATTCAGAATCGACAGGAGATTAAGAACGATCCTAGACCTAGAGGTCATGCAGAACCTGTTGAGGTAGGGGTGATGCGTCAGAGTGGTATCAGAGCTTACAATATTTGTTTCTATAGGAGAAAGGAGACAAAAAATAAGTTGTGATTTTAATTCTGTAAGGAACAAATTTGAACAATGCTTCCCAGAAGATGTCATGAGAGGCAAATGCCCGATCTAGATATGGAAATGGAAATGAGAGAACTCCATGATCGATTATATGCTATGGAGACAACACAGAGACAAACAATTGATGTTGGAGATGTCAGTGAGGCTGAAAGCGAAAATGAAGTTGGAGACGAAGAAGAAATCCAAGCTGAAGATGCCGCGGAAGAACGTCTATTCAGAGTTGTTGCAAGAATAGGTGTTAGGGAAAAGATGGATATTCCAATGTATGAAGGAACTTAGACGTTGAGGAGATGCTAGATTGGCTTAGAGCTCTGGATAAGTACTTCGACTATGAGGATGTCGAGAAAGATAAGAAAGTTAAACATGTTGTTACTAGACTTAAAAGGCATGAAACACTGTGGTGGGATGAACTACAGGTTGACAAGCATTGCAAAGGCAAGCAAAGAATAAAAAGTTGGGATAGAATGGTTGAAAAAATGAAATCCAAATTTGTACCCAGGGACTACCAAATTAATCTGTTTCGAAGAATGCAAAATTTGAGACAGAAGGGAATGACAGTGAAGGAATACATCGAGGAGTTCTACAGGATACACATCAGAGAAGTTCATCGTGAGAGTGATGATGAGAAGGTCTCTAGATACATGAATGGTCTAAGATATGACATTCAAGACGATATGAGCATGGTGACGATTAGAAATGTGGAATATGCTTATCAGATTGCTCTGAAGGCTGAAGAGAAATTGGCCCGAAAGCAAGGTCAGAGAGGCAGAGGTAGAAGTCAGAGAAGAGGAAAATCAATTGCCCAGGACAGAGTGTAGAAACCCAAGGATGAAGAAAAGAAACCTCAAACTCACCCTGAAAGAGGAGGAAGTTCACAGGGGAGATAATATGTGGACATGAACACTTTTCCACGAGCTAGAGGAAGAGGAAGAGGAAGAGGTGGTGAGATAAAATGTTTTGTCTATGGAAAGATCATACATAATTCTTATGAATGTACTGACAAAAAAAGAGATGGAGGAGGCGAAGCTCACATTTCAGAAAATCCAGTCCAAAGAAATAGTTCGTTTAGAACTACTTGCAAGAACAAGGACAGGGTATGCAAGGTGATAGTGGATAGTGTAAGCACAAATAATTTAGTATCCATAGAAATGGTGGAGAAATTGGAGTTGGAGATTGTTTCACATCCGAGCCCATACAAGGTTTTGTGGTTACAAAAAGGACATCAGTTAACTGTCACTAAACAATGTTTAGTTGAATTTAAGATAGGGGGATACAAGGATGAAATATTATGTGATATTATTCCCATGGATGTATGCCATATTTTGTTGGGGAGACCATGGAAATATAAAAAAAATGTTGTTCATGATGGGAGAAAGAACACATAGACCTTGGAGAAGAATGGGAGGATGCATATGTTACTGCCAATTAAGGACAAGGAGGTAAAAACAAAGGTAAGCAATACTATACTTCTCATGAGTGGGAAGGAAGTTCTTGATGAAGTCAAGAAAGAAGAAGACATGCAGTTTTTTGTGGTAAGAAAACCTAGAGTCATCTTAACCAATACCAAATTAGATGATCTACCTGAGGAAATTCAAGAACTACTGGAGGAATTTGGTGATATAGTAGTGGATGAATTACCTTGTTCGTTGCCACCTATCAAAAGTATAAGCCATCATATTGATATTATACCTGGAGAAAGTTTACCAAACAAAGAAGCATATAGATTTACATCACAGGAGAATGAAGAAGTCAAGAAGCAAGTCTAGGATTTGATGGATAAAGGATTGGTGAGAGAAATCTTGAGTCCATGCACTGTACCTACAGTGTTAAGTCAAAAAAAGGATGGTGGATGGAGAATGTGTACTGACTCAAGAGCTATAAACAAAATCACCATCAATTATAGATTTCCTTTACCGAGGATGGATGACTTGATGGATTGCTTGAGTGGAGCAAATTTTTTTTCAAAAATTGATTTGAAGAGCAGGTATCATCAGATTAGAATGAGGGAAGGTGATGAATGGAAGACAACATTCAAAACAAATGAAGGTTTGTATGAAAGGCTTTTCATGCCGTTTGGTTTGACGAATGCGCTAAGTACTTTTATGAGGTTGATGAACGAAGTCTTGAAATATTTCATTGGAAAGTTTGTGATTGTGTATCTTGATGTTATACTGATCTTCAGTAAGACTGAGGAAGAACATTTGAAGCATTTAGCTGCAGTAATGAGGAGGTTACAGCAAGAGAAGTTGATGATAAATTTGAAGAAGTCATCTTTCATGAAGAAAGAGCTCATTTATTTGGGTTTTGTGATCTCTTCGAATGAGATGAATATGGATCCTAAAAAGGTAAGAGCAATTAAAGATTGACCATCGCCAAAGAGTATCTTTGAATTCAGAAGCTTCCATGGATTGGCTAGTATTTACCGGGATTTCATCAGAAGTTTTAGTGGGATATGTGCACCAATGATGGACACAGTCAAGAAAATACATAAATCTTTTCATTGGATAGAGGAAGTAGAGAAAAGTTTCAAGTTGCCGAAGGAGAAGATAACTGGACAACCAATTCTGGCTCTGCTAGATCTCAGTAAGACATTTCAAGTCAGATGTGATGTAAGTGGATTTGCGATTGGAGCAGTCTTGAGTCAAGATAATAGACCAATTGCATATTTCAGTGAGAAGTTGAACGATGCAAAGAAGAAATATTCCACATATGACAAGGAATTTTATGCAGTCATACAGGCACTGAAGAAATGGAGGCATTACTTGGTTCCAAAGGAGTTTGTCTTGTATAGCGATAACCATGCTTTACAATTCGTATATTGATAGGAAAAACTGAACCAAAAACATGAAAAATGGGTTGAATATATGCATAATTTTACTTTTGTTATAAAGCATATTTCTGGAACTGCTAACAAGGTTGTTGATGCATTCAGTAGGAAATGTTTGATTCTGTAGGAGTTCAAAGTGAAAACTTTAGGTTTTGACAATCTCAAGGAGATGTACATAGATGATGCAGATTTTAAAGAGGCTTATGAAGCATGTGAGAATCCATTTCTCAGTGATAGAAGCCAATGGATCAAATATTTGATTCATAATGGAGTATTATTCAAGGGAAATTAGTTATGTATTCCGAAGAGTTCTATGAGAGAGAATCTTTTGAAAGAAAACCATAGTGGGGGATTGGATGGACATTTCAGCCATGAAAAAACATTTGCGCAACTGAATAGTTTTTATTATTGGCCAAGGATGAGGATAGATGTCAAGAAATTCATGAACAAATGCAGGATTTTCCAGCATGCAAAGGGGAAAAGACAGAACACAGGATTGTATCAACCATTGCCAGTACCAAAGGGGTCGTGGGACATGGTAAGCATGGATTTTGTGTTAGGACTTTTGAGTACATAGAGGGGTTATGATTCCATATTTATGGTAGTCAAATTTTTTTCTAAAATGGCACATTTCATTCCATGTCAGAAAACCAGTGATGCAACTCACATTGCAAATCTGTTTTTCAAAGAAGTTGTTAGACTTCACAGCTTACCCAAGAGTATTGTTTGGGACAGAGAAACCAAATTTGTTGGCCATTTCTAGAGGACAGAGTGGAAGAAGCTAGGGACATAATTTTCTTTTAGCTCAGCATATCATCCTCAGACGGATGGACAGACCGAGGTAGTGAATTGAGGTCTGGGAGATTCATTGAGGAGTTTAGTAGTTGAACATCACAGTCATTGGGATCAGATTCTTCCACAAGCAGAATTTGCATACAGTGATTCACCAAATAGGAGTACAAAAGAGAGCCCATTCCATATCATGTATGGAATGCAACCAAGAGGAGCATCTGAATTGAGAGATTTAGGACAGAGTGAATTCAAACGTGTTGGAGAAGGGGATTTTGCAGCAGAGATGCAAGAGATTCACAGTAAAATCAAAGAGCAATTAAAGAATTCTAACTAGGAATACAAGCGCAGAGCAGATCAACATAGGAGATAACTTTAGTTTGAAGTAGGTGATTTGGTTTTGGCACATCTCAGAAAATAAAGGTTCCCAAGGGGAACATATAATAAGCTGAATATGAAGAAGATATGGCCATTTAAGATCATAAGAAAATTTGAGGCCAATGCTTATGAGATTGAATTGCCAGATGGGGTAGGAATATTGCCCATATTTAACATAGAAGATTTGTACCCTTACAAAATTGATGGAGTAGGAACAAAGAAGGATAAAAAAGAAGTCCAGTGGATCAAACAATTACCTATAGCTGAAAAGTCACAGATGGAGACAATAATTGACTAGAGAGTCAGAAAGAAGACCTGAAGGAAGACATATTTTGAATATTTAGTCAAATGGAAAGGAGACCCGATTGAGGATGCCAGTTGGGAAAGTGAAGAAGATATCCAAAGACATGGACATACGGTGCAGGAGCTCATGAACAGGATTTCATGAATTTTTCAGCCAAGGGAGTATGATGCAGGAGCATCGTAAGCGAGCCAACAAAGCAAGCGCAAAGGTGAAGGACAACTGGAATTGCACCAACACACCTTTTGAGACATTTTGAATTTGAATGAAAGAACATTAATGTAATAGTTAGGAGAATGTGTTTGCATTTATGTTTTGGGATATTGTAAATAGATCTTGAGTGTTGCTCTCATCTATCGGATATGGAGGCATTTAATTGTAATGAATGCAAATTAGGTAGATTTTAATTTGATTAGATAGCTTAGAGTTGCAAGAGGGAAAAATCGTAAAAGACACCCTCGTTTGTATCATTGTATCATTCTATAATTTGTAGAGCTATAGAGAGCAAGAAGACAGAGAAGAATCCATGTACATGAATACTTGAGCTAATATATAAAAGATTTGACTCAATTTCATGGTGTCGTCTTGGTTACTGTTTACACCTGTTTGAATGGTATGTTTACAATTTTTCTTATAATCTCTGTTATGAATTTTGTTCCGATGCTATGTGTGTGTATGTTATTAATTTCAAGTTGAATGTATGAATTATGTGAGAGGAGAAGTATGAGTTTCAATTATTTCTCATCCTGAGGATTCTTGCAAGGAGTGCAGTGAAGGTATGCATAGAGTGCGTTGACAGGGTTCTAAGTTTTGTCTCAGAAAATATCAGGAGGGATACCATTGTTCTCATACCAACATAAGTGCAGGTGTATCACAAGAGCCGTGCAAGGAGTGCACAGGCGAGTTGAAGTCTTAGAATTTTCCAACCTAGAAGGAAAATTGAAGAACTGTTGTTGCAAAAGAGCACATAGAGTCGAAGGGCCAAATAACCAGAGGTTATTTGCGAATGTCGCAAGGGATGCGTGCAAGAGTTCCTTAGAAATCCTCGAGTTTGTGAGATAAAGCTCAGGAAGGAAAGAACCTTGAAGAGTTCAAGGGAAGGTGAGTTTTGAAGTCACCCAACAGACAGAAAACTCCGTAAGGTTGACGTCGGAGTGTTCGGTAGAGGAGTCTTTTAGAAGTCTGATTGGACGGTGGAATCACTTCATGGAGGAAGTAGCAAATTTTCCAGGGTCCATTGGATCTCACAAATTAGTGAGAATATTTAGGCTGAGTGTCTTTCTGCATTCACAAGCTCAGGAGGAACAAAGGCCATTAGATTTAGATCAATGGGGGTCGTTGATATCGTGGTTGAATTTCATTGTTTCAGAATTCGGGAAGTGGAGGAAGCTATGACTTGGAGTCAAGAGTCGTGAACTCTTGATTCACAAAGTCCTTATCAAATTAGGACTGCTAGATCATAGGAGCTGAGAGCCGTTGATTTACAGTGGGATATATCGTGATTTTGACTATCGGGCAGAGGAAGTCTTGCATAGTAGTTCGTTGATACGTGAAATCCCGGATGTCGAAAGAATGGGCCCTAGGTTTTAGTTGAAGGTCGTATCAGGAAAAGTCAAAGGAAGGAGTCAAATATCCATTAGCCTTTCGGGTTTCAGGGATCTGCGAGTTAGAGGGACTCACATCTGGTTTCGCAAGGTCACGAAACCCGAAGTAACCTTCTCAGTGAAGGTTGTGGTCATATCAACGATCACGTGGGTGAGAGTTGGTGCTTAGTTCTTGCTTGCATAGGCGTAACTCATAGGGACCTGTGGATACACACTTGTGTGTGTGAAAGATTTCATGCTGGGAGATCAAGAAGTCAATTTAGACTTGACGAGATATTAAGAATGATCCTAGACTGGGAGGTTGTGCAAAACCTACTGTGGTAGGGGTGCTGCGTCAAAAAGTGTTTCAACATCTGTCTCTTATGCATTTAAAATTCTTATCATTTTCTCCTCCTTTTGGTGAAAGTAATGCTCAATCATGGTTGATTTTTCTATGGTTGGTTGGCACTATTACATCGGGTCATTGGTTTTGTAGAGTCGACAATGAGGAGAGATAGATATCCATTTCTTGTATACTACTCTTCAAATATCCGTTCTTCCACTACCTACTTCTGACGTTGGTTATCAAAGGCCACTCAATTACTTTAGTCCACACTAGGAATCTCATTTTAGTGACTTCCTCTATGGAATATATTAAGGATTTACAAAAAAATCAATGTTGATGAAGTTCTTGTAATGGAAAATTTCCAAATTTATTGAAATATGTGTTATGTGGATTGATCTGTTATAAGAGTGTTGAATATAGACCATATTTTCATCCTAGGTTTTTGAATTCTTTTGGTTGTAACCCCTCAAAAGTTGTACCAATGTCTTGTTGACTACTTATGTCTACCTATATGTCTGTGGATGGAATGTTGTATATTTCTTTGAACAACTTTGTGTCCATATTCTCCTAAAGTGTAGTCCAAAAGGAATTGATAAATTTTGTATTCTTTTCTAAGATGGTGTTCCTTGGTATCCCAAAGTGCACCCATGCCTGTTCAAAGAACATGCTTTCTGCTTCTTGTCCTCTCATGGTCTCTTTATAAGGAAAAAGAATGCACATCTTTTTGAACCTCTCAAATACCATAAAAACATAGTCATGTCCTTTTCAAGTGTTTGGTAAAACACCCACAAAATCCATGGAAATGATTTCCTAAGGTCACATGGGTATAGGTAAGGGATGGTATAGATCTTGCTTTCTATTATTGGGCTTGTTGGTACAACAAAGTATGCATCATATAATATACCATGCTACATATTTTTGCATTATGGGCTGCAAAATTTCACCTTTAGGAACACAAAGCTTGTCTAGCTTAGAGAGTATCCCTTTTTGGAGATGATAGTCAACCTTAGTGTCACCTTCTTCTAAATGAATTTGGACTTGCAATTGTTGAAAAAACTCCTTGAGGTAGTCATCTTCTATGTATGCCTCTTTGCATGCATCATGGGTAAAATGATCCATGTGCATAAGAGTTCCCAAAGTTGTAATATTGGATGTGGCTAGCCTCAAAATCATGTCCACCAACTTATTAGTGTTTCCCTTCTTATACTTGATGACTAGATGAAATTGCTTCAAAAACCCCCATCCACTTGTAATGTCTAGTTTGTCAAAGCTCACTTTGGGTTTGCAAATACCACAATGGTTGATGATCTGTGTGGATAATGGTTTCCTTTCCCACTGGATAGTTCTTCTACTTCTTAACAACTTGAACCATGACATAGATTTCCTTATCATATGTAGGGTAGTTTGGACTCCCCTATGAAACATATCAGAATGATAACATATTGGCTTACCTCCTTGCATAAAAAATATTCCCATAGCATACCCACTTGCATTTGTCTCCACTTTGAAGGGATTCTACAAGTTAAGAAATCCAAGAACTGGTGCTTGATTGATATTTCATTTTATATCTCCGAAAGCATTTTTCTTATTCTTTCCCCGCTGGAAACTCTTACCGCTCATTATTATGGCATGGAGTGGTGAAACTACCATTGAAAAATATGCTATGAGATTTCATAGGTATTGTGCTACCCAAAAATATCTCCCAACTTCAATGAAATTAGTAGGAACTATCCATTTTTTGATGGCCTCCATATTTTTGGGATCTATATTGAGCTCCCCTCCACCCCTCACATACCCCAAATAAACCAATGAATGCCAAGAAAACTCACATTTCTTGAGGTTATTCAACAACTTGGATTTTCCAAAGTCTATAACACTTTCAGGATGTTGGCAAAAGCCTATTTTGGGAGAGAAAAGGTTATTTTTGAGCGCACACCATCAAAGGAAAAGCAACATGCAGAAGATGAAGGAAAAACAATATGTGGAATATGGAGGAAAAGCAGTGTGGCGCACATGCATACAAATGTAGCCATGTTAGGTTTAGGGTTTTTGATATGAATGTAATGGTTATAAGCCAATAGAATATTATATATAAAGGTCGAGGAGGTCTAGTAGAGGTTACTAAAGGATATAATAGTTTTGGTCTGAATAAGCTAGCGAGCAGGGTTTTGAGGGTTAGGTCATAGGATGTGGAGCCTAGTGTGGTCTAGTCCTCCTCACGGATGAAACTTATCCTAATTTTTTTATTGTAATCCTGAAGAATGTAATGCATTCAACAAAATTTTTGAAGAATGATGAATAAAAGAGAAGAAGAGACAAATCTTTGTGGATGTATCCCCAGAGGAGGGGTGAACCATGGTAAACCTGTTGTGTTAATGCCTATGAATGGTTGTTTTACTGTTTATGCTCGTTATTAGTTAAAGAATGAATGGTTAGCTTAGATTAATACCACATGCATGCATATTTTATTTGATGAATGAATACTAGGTTTAAATGAATGGATAATAAATGTGTTGCATGAGGAAAAGGAACATATCACAGTCCCAATCCCTTCCCTGACTACAAACATCTGAGTCTTGTAGTCCCCCATAATCTATCTCAAGTGAGACTGCGTTATGCACTCTATGTGCAATGTTTCCTTTTGGTTTACCAAGAGGTCCAACAGTTTGAGGGTTTTGTTGGAAACCTTTGATATCATAACCTGAGTTAACCCAAGCATCCAATAAATGGTTCTGTTGTTGGCTGGAACTACACATGATAGATTGGAAGGGAACTGTTGAAGAACGACATGAAGAATGAAAACATATAAGGGAATGTTCAGGCCATGGAATCCAATGAAGGTGGATATTGAAATATGGTTAAGGACAAAGGAACTCGAGTTTGTGCAAAAGGATAATAGAAATCCTAAGTATACACCACACAAATATCTCAAAAAATATGTGTTTATTGACTTGTATGAAGTATTTTTTTTCTGAATTTATGCATCTATTATAGGAGTGGTTATTAAGGTTGAAGGAAAACCATCCTATGAATCAGATAAGACAACTAGAGTGGCATCCTGTGGATATCACATAGTTTCAACAAGTCAATAATAAATTTACCCGCGCAATAGATATTTGATTAGACATTATTATTGCAGGGTTTATCACTGAATTTGCAATTGATACTGCGAATTCACACACTACTCTATAGAAGCATTTGTTGAAGAGACCCATAGGTAGGTACATAATATCACTTTAAATGATGACCATGGAATTAGACAACTAAACTTCCATGCGCACATGGGGGAAGGGGGGAAACATTGATAGTAGTTTGAAATATGGAAAGGGAGTTGGATAAGGGGAAGTAGAATGAGGCCATGGACCCGATCATGATGGACGAGGACCAGAAAAAGAAGATAATGGAAAAATTTAGAATGATGCGCAATAGTAGACCTTACCAATATAAGATGAATAACAAAAAGAGGGCCATAGCCGATAGAGAGGGATTGACGAGTGATGAAGAAGAGGTAGATGATCTCTGGGATGTGGAGAAAATTGAGGAAATCCTACGTGTAACATATGAAAGGAAACAAATAGGTCTAGGGTCAGTAACAAAAGGAACAACTCCAGTCCAAATCACAGTTATTGTGGAACCTACAAACCCATGTTCAACTAATACACCTAAAGGAACACAAGCTTTTAGACAACCAATTTTTAGTAGAAGAGGGGAAACATGTTAGGGGTCCAATATAAGGAAACCAACTGGGGGTACAAGTTCAAGAAGTAGCATTCAACTATCTACACCACGCAGAGGAAGTAGTTCAACATGTTTCAAAATGGCAGGAGTACATCCAACTATTAGATTACTAGAGTTTCGTGGAGAGGCATCAAAGGACCCTGAGAAGAATTTATTCATCTATGAAAAGATATGGCTAGAAAATTAGGTCACAGATGAGGATACAAAAATCATGCAGTTGGTTATAACATCCTCAGAACACGCGCTAGGTTGGTACATGAGCCTTGATGTAAACAATCCATAAGGAGCACCAAAGACTTTCGTGGAGGTGAAAACATTGCTGGTAAATGAATTTCATAATCCAATCTCACAAGACTAGTACATGAATGAAATGATTGAGATCAGGAAGAAATTGGGTGAGTCTGTCTGGGAGATTGATCAAAGGTTCAAACGTCTAAAAGGTAAGTTGAAGTACTCTATTACTGACATGCAACATAGGTATTTATTTGTGAACTCACTATTACCACACTTGAAGTATCCTTTGAGACAACAAAAATTTCAAACTCAGGCAGAGGCATTGCAAGCATCCTTGCAGCTGGAAGAAAACTAGTATCAACAGATAGTTCCAGCAATAGAAGAGACAAAATAGGATCTAAATAACCTTGTTGGACATATTATCATTGATGTCAACAATCAATGTCATTATGATGTGATGATAATTTGTTATGATGAATTGTCATTGCTGATTTATCATAGATGAAATTATCATTGATGTCAACAGTATATCAGTTAGTAGAGAATGTCAAACAATATGTACATTACTACATATTGTAAAAATTCCAATGTTTTATTTGCGACGTTATGGACAAAATTGTCCATATTGTCGCAAAATAGAGGAAATTTATAAAAAAAAAAATCATGTTGCCCGATAACATCGCTCTTGCCACATTGACGTCTCTCTTGCTACGTTAACGTCGCTCTTGCCACATTTTCCACTGGAACGTCGCTCTTGCCACGTTTTCCACTGGAACGTCTCTCTTGCCACGTTTGTGAAGATGTATGTCGCAATTGCCACGTTAACGTCGCTCTTGCCACGTTAACGTCGCTCTTGCCACGTTTTCCACTGGAACG
>ML813800.1:165784-206382 GCA_009831015.1 Picea engelmannii | reverse complement strand
CAAGTGGGTATGCTATGGGAATATTTTTTATGCAAGGAGGTAAGCCAATATGTTATCATTCTGATATGTTTCATAGGGGAGTCCAAACTACCCTACATATGATAAGGAAATCTATGTCATGGTTCAAGTTGTTAAGAAGTAGAAGAACTATCCAGTGGGAAAGGAAACCATTATCCACACAGATCATCAACCATTGTGGTATTTGCAAACCCAAAGTGAGCTTTGACAAACTAGACATTACAAGTGGATGGGGGTTTTTGAAGCAATTTCATCTAGTCATCAAGTATAAGAAGGGAAACACTAATAAGTTGGTGGACATGATTTTGAGGCTAGCCACATCCAATATTACAACTTTGGGAACTCTTATGCACATGGATCATTTTACCCATGATGCATGCAAAGAGGCATACATAGAAGATGACTACCTCAAGGAGTTTTTTCAACAATTGCAAGTCCAAATTCATTTAGAAGAAGGTGACACTAAGGTTGACTATCATCTCCAAAAAGGGATACTCTCTAAGCTAGACAAGCTTTGTGTTCCTAAAGGTGAAATTTTGCAGCCCATAATGCAAAAATATGTAGCATGGTATATTATATGATGCATACTTTGTTGTACCAACAAGCCCAATAATAGAAAGCAAGATCTATACCATCCCTTACCTATACCCATGTGACCTTAGGAAATCATTTCCATGGATTTTGTGGGTGTTTTACCAAACACTTGAAAAGGACATGACTATGTTTTTATGGTATTTGAGAGGTTCAAAAAGATGTGCATTCTTTTTCCTTATAAAGAGACCATGAGAGGACAAGAAGCAGAAAGCATGTTCTTTGAACAGGCATGGGTGCACTTTGGGATACCAAGGAACACCATCTTAGAAAAGAATACAAAATTTATCAATTCCTTTTGGACTACACTTTAGGAGAATATGGACACAAAGTTGTTCAAAGAAATATACAACATTCCATCCACAGACATATAGGTAGACATAAGTAGTCAACAAGACATTGGTACAACTTTTGAGGGGTTACAACCAAAAGAATTCAAAAACCTAGGATGAAAATATGGTCTATATTCAACACTCTTATAACAGATCAATCCACATAACACATATTTCAATAAATTTGGAAATTTTCCATTACAAGAACTTCATCAACATTGATTTTTTTGTAAATCCTTAATATATTCCATAGAGGAAGTCACTAAAATGAGATTCCTAGTGTGGACTAAAGTAATTGAGTGGCCTTTGATAACCAACGTCAGAAGTAGGTAGTGGAAGAACGGATATTTGAAGAGTAGTATACAAGAAATGGATATCTATCTCTCCTCATTGTCGACTCTACAAAACCAATGACCCGATGTAATAGTGCCAACCAACCATAGAAAAATCAACCATGATTGAGCATTACTTTCACCAAAAGGAGGAGAAAATGATAAGAATTTTAAATGCATAAGAGACAGATGTTGAAACACTTTTTGACGCAGCACCCCTACCACAGTAGGTTTTGCACAACCTCCCAGTCTAGGATCATTCTTAATATCTCGTCAAGTCTAAATTGACTTCTTGATCTCCCAGCATGAAATCTTTCACACACACAAGTGTGTATCCACAGGTCCCTATGAGTTACGCCTATGCAAGCAAGAACTAAGCACCAACTCTCACCCACGTGATCGTTGATATGACCACAACCTTCACTGAGAAGGTTACTTCGGGTTTCGTGACCTTGCGAAACCAGATGTGAGTCCCTCTAACTCGCAGATCCCTGAAACCCGAAAGGCTAATGGATATTTGACTCCTTCCTTTGACTTTTCCTGATACGACCTTCAACTAAAACCTAGGGCCCATTCTTTCGACATCCGGGATTTCACGTATCAACGAACTACTATGCAAGACTTCCTCTGCCCGATAGTCAAAATCACGATATATCCCACTGTAAATCAACGGCTCTCAGCTCCTATGATCTAGCAGTCCTAATTTGATAAGGACTTTGTGAATCAAGAGTTCACGACTCTTGACTCCAAGTCATAGCTTCCTCCACTTCCCGAATTCTGAAACAATGAAATTCAACCACGATATCAACGACCCCCATTGATCTAAATCTAATGGCCTTTGTTCCTCCTGAGCTTGTGAATGCAGAAAGACACTCAGCCTAAATATTCTCACTAATTTGTGAGATCCAATGGACCCTGGAAAATTTGCTACTTCCTCCATGAAGTGATTCCACCGTCCAATCAGACTTCTAAAAGACTCCTCTACCGAACACTCCGACGTCAACCTTACGGAGTTTTCTGTCTGTTGGGTGACTTCAAAACTCACCTTCCCTTGAACTCTTCAAGGTTCTTTCCTTCCTGAGCTTTATCTCACAAACTCGAGGATTTCTAAGGAACTCTTGCACGCATCCCTTGCGACATTCGCAAATAACCTCTGGTTATTTGGCCCTTCGACTCTATGTGCTCTTTTGCAACAACAGTTCTTCAATTTTCCTTCTAGGTTGGAAAATTCTAAGACTTCAACTCGCCTGTGCACTCCTTGCACGGCTCTTGTGATACACCTGCACTTATGTTGGTATGAGAACAATGGTATCCCTCCTGATATTTTCTGAGACAAAACTTAGAACCCTGTCAACGCACTCTATGCATACCTTCACTGCACTCCTTGCAAGAATCCTCAGGATGAGAAATAATTGAAACTCATACTTCTCCTCTCACATAATTCATACATTCAACTTGAAATTAATAACATACACACACATAGCATCGGAACAAAATTCATAACAGAGATTATAAGAAAAATTGTAAACATACCATTCAAACAGGTGTAAACAGTAACCAAGACGACACCATGAAATTGAGTCAAATCTTTTATATATTAGCTCAAGTATTCATGTACATGGATTCTTCTCTGTCTTCTTGCTCTCTATAGCTCTACAAATTATAGAATGATACAATGATACAAACGAGGGTGTCTTTTACGATTTTTCCCTCTTGCAACTCTAAGCTATCTAATCAAATTAAAATCTACCTAATTTGCATTCATTACAATTAAATGCCTCCATATCCGATAGATGAGAGCAACACTCAAGATCTATTTACAATATCCCAAAACATAAATGCAAACACATTCTCCTAACTATTACATTAATGTTCTTTCATTCAAATTCAAAATGTCTCAAAAGGTGTGTTGGTGCAATTCCAGTTGTCCTTCACCTTTGCGCTTGCTTTGTTGGCTCGCTTACGATGCTCCTGCATCATACTCCCTTGGCTGAAAAATTCATGAAATCCTGTTCATGAGCTCCTGCACCGTATGTCCATGTCTTTGGATATCTTCTTCACTTTCCCAACTGGCATCCTCAATCGGGTCTCCTTTCCATTTGACTAAATATTCAAAATATGTCTTCCTTCAGGTCTTCTTTCTGACTCTCTAGTCAATTATTGTCTCCATCTGTGACTTTTCAGCTATAGGTAATTGTTTGATCCACTGGACTTCTTTTTTATCCTTCTTTGTTCCTACTCCATCAATTTTGTAAGGGTACAAATCTTCTATGTTAAATATGGGCAATATTCCTACCCCATCTGGCAATTCAATCTCATAAGCATTGGCCTCAAATTTTCTTATGATCTTAAATGGCCATATCTTCTTCATATTCAGCTTATTATATGTTCCCCTTGGGAACCTTTATTTTCTGAGATGTGCCAAAACCAAATCACCTACTTCAAACTAAAGTTATCTCCTATGTTGATCTGCTCTGCGCTTGTATTCCTAGTTAGAATTCTTTAATTGCTCTTTGATTTTACTGTGAATCTCTTGCATCTCTGCTGCAAAATCCCCTTCTCCAACACGTTTGAATTCACTCTGTCCTAAATCTCTCAATTCAGATGCTCCTCTTGGTTGCATTCCATACATGATATGGAATGGGCTCTCTTTTGTACTCCTATTTGGTGAATCACTGTATGCAAATTCTGCTTGTGGAAGAATCTGATCCCAATGACTGTGATGTTCAACTACTAAACTCCTCAATGAATCTCCCAGACCTCAATTCACTACCTCGGTCTGTCCATCCGTCTGAGGATGATATGCTGAGCTAAAAGAAAATTATGTCCCTAGCTTCTTCCACTCTGTCCTCTAGAAATGGCCAACAAATTTGGTTTCTCTGTCCCAAACAATACTCTTGGGTAAGCTGTGAAGTCTAACAACTTCTTTGAAAAACAGATTTGCAATGTGAGTTGCATCACTGGTTTTCTGACATGGAATGAAATGTGCCATTTTAGAAAAAAATTTGACTACCATAAATATGGAATCATAACCCCTCTATGTACTCAAAAGTCCTAACACAAAATCCATGCTTACCATGTCCCACGACCCCTTTGGTACTGGCAATGGTTGATACAATCCTGTGTTCTGTCTTTTCCCCTTTGCATGCTGGAAAATCCTGCATTTGTTCATGAATTTCTTGACATCTATCCTCATCCTTGGCCAATAATAAAAACTATTCAGTTGCGCAAATGTTTTTTCATGGCTGAAATGTCCATCCAATCCCCCACTATGGTTTTCTTTCAAAAGATTCTCTCTCATAGAACTCTTCGGAATACATAACTAATTTCCCTTGAATAATACTCCATTATGAATCAAATATTTGATCCATTGGCTTCTATCACTGAGAAATGGATTCTCACATGCTTCATAAGCCTCTTTAAAATCTGCATCATCTATGTACATCTCCTTGAGATTGTCAAAACCTAAAGTTTTCACTTTGAACTCCTACAGAATCAAACATTTCCTACTGAATGCATCAACAACCTTGTTAGCAGTTCCAGAAATATGCTTTATAACAAAAGTAAAATTATGCATATATTCAACCCATTTTTCATGTTTTTGGTTCAGTTTTTCCTATCAATATACGAATTGTAAAGCATGGTTATCGCTATACAAGACAAACTCCTTTGGAACCAAGTAATGCCTCCATTTCTTCAGTGCCTGTATGACTGCATAAAATTCCTTGTCATATGTGGAATATTTCTTCTTTGCATCGTTCAACTTCTCACTGAAATATGCAATTGGTCTATTATCTTGACTCAAGACTGCTCCAATCGCAAATCCACTTACATCACATCTGACTTGAAATGTCTTACTGAGATCTAGCAGAGCCAGAATTGGTTGTCCAGTTATCTTCTCCTTCGGCAACTTGAAACTTTTCTCTACTTCCTCTATCCAATGAAAAGATTTATGTATTTTCTTGACTGTGTCCATCATTGGTGCACATATCCCACTAAAACTTCTGATGAAATCCCGGTAAATACTAGCCAATCCATGGAAGCTTCTGAATTCAAAGATACTCTTTGGCGATGGTCAATCTTTAATTGCTCTTACCTTTTTAGGATCCATATTCATCTCATTCGAAGAGATCACAAAACCCAAATAAATGAGCTCTTTCTTCATGAAAGATGACTTCTTCAAATTTATCATCAACTTCTCTTGCTGTAACCTCCTCATTACTGCAGCTAAATGCTTCAAATGTTCTTCCTCAGTCTTACTGAAGATCAGTATAACATCAAGATACACAATCACAAACTTTCCAATGAAATATTTCAAGACTTCGTTCATCAACCTCATAAAAGTACTTAGCGCATTCGTCAAACCAAACGGCATGAAAAGCCTTTCATACAAACCTTCATTTGTTTTGAATGTTGTCTTCCATTCATCACCTTCCCTCATTCTAATCTGATGATACCTGCTCTTCAAATCAATTTTTGAAAAAAAATTTGCTCCACTCAAGCAATCCATCAAGTCATCCATCCTCGGTAAAGGAAATCTATAATTGATGGTGATTTTGTTTATAGCTCTTGAGTCAGTACACATTCTCCATCCACCATCCTTTTTTTGACTTAACACTGTAGGTACAGTGCATGGACTCAAGATTTCTCTCACCAATCCTTTATCCATCAAATCCTAGACTTGCTTCTTGACTTCTTCATTCTCCTGTGATGTAAATCTATATGCTTCTTTGTTTGGTAAACTTTCTCCAGGTATAATATCAATATGATGGCTTATACTTTTGATAGGTGGCAACGAACAAGGTAATTCATCCACTACTATATCACCAAATTCCTCCAGTAGTTCTTGAATTTCCTCAGGTAGATCATCTAATTTGGTATTGGTTAAGATGACTCTAGGTTTTCTTACCACAAAAAACTGCATGTCTTCTTCTTTCTTGACTTCATCAAGAACTTCCTTCCCACTCATGAGAAGTATAGTATTGCTTACCTTTGTTTTTACCTCCTTGTCCTTAATTGGCAGTAACATATGCATCCTCCCATTCTTCTCCAAGGTCTATGTGTTCTTTCTCCCATCATGAACAACATTTTTTTTATATTTCCATGGTCTCCCCAACAAAATATGGCATACATCCATGGGAATAATATCACATAATATTTCATCCTTGTATCCCCCTATCTTAAATTCAACTAAACATTGTTTAGTGACAGTTAACTGATGTCCTTTTTGTAACCACAAAACCTTGTATGGGCTCGGATGTGAAACAATCTCCAACTCCAATTTCTCCACCATTTCTATGGATACTAAATTATTTGTGCTTACACTATCCACTATCACCTTGCATACCCTGTCCTTGTTCTTGCAAGTAGTTCTAAACGAACTATTTCTTTGGACTGGATTTTCTGAAATGTGAGCTTCGCCTCCTCCATCTCTTTTTTTGTCAGTACATTCATAAGAATTATGTATGATCTTTCCATAGACAAAACATTTTATCTCACCACCTCTTCCTCTTCCTCTTCCTCTAGCTCGTGGAAAAGTGTTCATGTCCACATATTATCTCCCCTGTGAACTTCCTCCTCTTTCAGGGTGAGTTTGAGGTTTCTTTTCTTCATCCTTGGGTTTCTACACTCTGTCCTGGGCAATTGATTTTCCTCTTCTCTGACTTCTACCTCTGCCTCTCTGACCTTGCTTTCGGGCCAATTTCTCTTCAGCCTTCAGAGCAATCTGATAAGCATATTCCACATTTCTAATCGTCACCATGCTCATATCGTCTTGAATGTCATATCTTAGACCATTCATGTATCTAGAGACCTTCTCATCATCACTCTCACGATGAACTTCTCTGATGTGTATCCTGTAGAACTCCTCGATGTATTCCTTCACTGTCATTCCCTTCTGTCTCAAATTTTGCATTCTTCGAAACAGATTAATTTGGTAGTCCCTGGGTACAAATTTGGATTTCATTTTTTCAACCATTCTATCCCAACTTTTTATTCTTTGCTTGCCTTTGCAATGCTTGTCAACCTGTAGTTCATCCCACCACAGTGTTTCATGCCTTTTAAGTCTAGTAACAACATGTTTAACTTTCTTATCTTTCTCGACATCCTCATAGTCGAAGTACTTATCCAGAGCTCTAAGCCAATCTAGCATCTCCTCAACGTCTAAGTTCCTTCATACATTGGAATATCCATCTTTTCCCTAACACCTATTCTTGCAACAACTCTGAATAGACGTTCTTCCGCGGCATCTTCAGCTTGGATTTCTTCTTCGTCTCCAACTTCATTTTCGCTTTCAGCCTCACTGACATCTCCAACATCAATTGTTTGTCTCTGTGTTGTCTCCATAGCATATAATCGATCATGGAGTTCTCTCATTTCCATTTCCATATCTAGATCGGGCATTTGCCTCTCATGACATCTTCTGGGAAGCATTGTTCAAATTTGTTCCTTACAGAATTAAAATCACAACTTATTTTTTGTCTCCTTTCTCCTATAGAAACAAATATTGTAAGCTCTGATACCACTCTGACGCATCACCCCTACCTCAACAGGTTCTGCATGACCTCTAGGTCTAGGATCGTTCTTAATCTCCTGTCGATTCTGAATTGACTTCTTGATCTCCTTGCAGGAAATATTCCACACACACAAGTGTGTATCCATAGTTCCTTATGAGTTATGCATTTTCAAACAAGCATTAAGCACCAACTCTCACCCACGTGATCAATGATATGACCACAACCTTCACTCGAAAGGTTACTTTGGGTTTCATGATTTCGTGAAACCAGATGTGAGTCCCTCTGACTCACAGATCCCTAAAACCCGAAAGTCTAATGGATCTCTGACTCCTTCCTTTGACTTTTCTTGATATGACCTCTAACTAAAACCTAGGGCCCATTCTTTCGGCACCTGGGATTTTGTGTATTGGCAAACTACTGTGCAAGACTCCCTCCTCCCGATAGTTGAAATCATGATATATCTCACCGCAAATCAATGGCTCTCATCTCTTGCGATCTGACGATCCTGATTTGATCGGGACTTCGTGAATTAAGATTTCACAACTCTCGACTCCAAGTCACACCTTCCTCCACTTCCCAAATTCCGAAACAATAAAATTCGACCATGAGATCAACGACCCTCATTGATCTGAATCCAATGGCCTCTATTCCTCCTAAGCTTTTGAGTGTGGAAAGACACTCAGCCTAAATCTTCTCGTTGTTCTGCGAGATCCAATGGACCCCGGTAAATTGGTAATTCCTCCACAAAGTGATTCCACTGTCCAATCAAACTTCTAAAAGACTCCTCCGTCAAACACTCTGGCGTCAACCTTACTGAGCTTTCTATTTGTTGGGTGAATTCAACACTCACCTTCCCTTGAACTCTTCAAGGTTCTTTCCTTCATGAGATTTCTCTCGCAAACTCGAGGATTTCTAAGGGACTCTTGCACGCATCCCTTGCAGTATTTGCAAATAACCTATGGCTATTTGTCCCTTCGACTCTGTGCGCTCTTTTGCAACAACAATTCTTCAATTTTCCTTCTAGGTTGGAAAATTCTAAGACTTCAACTCACCTGCTCACTCCTTGCACGGCTCTTGTGCTACACCTGCACTTATGTCGGTATGAGAACAACGGTATCCCTCCTGAGATTTTCTGAGATAAACCTCAGAACCCTATCAAATCACTCTATGCGGACCTTCATTGCACTCCTTGCAGGAATCCTCGGGATGAGAAACAATTGAAACTCATACTTCTCCTCTCATAGACTTCATACATTCAACATGAAATCAAGAGTATACACACACATAGCATCGGAACAAAATGCATAACATAGAGTATAAGAAAAACTGTAAACATACCATTCAAATAGGTGTAAACAATAACCAAGACGAAACCATGAAATTGAGTCAAAGCTTTAATATATTAGCTCAAGTATTATTGTACATGGGTTCTTCTCTGTCTTCTTTCTCTCTATAGCTCTACAGCTTACAGAATGATACAATGATACAAACGAGGGTGTCTTTTACGGGTTTTCCCTCTTGCATCTCTAAGCTATCTAATCGGATTAAAATCTACCTAATTTACATTCATTACAATTAAATGCCTCCATATCTGACAGATGAGAGAAACGCTCAAGATTTGTTTACAATCTCCCAAAACATAAATGCAAATACGTTCTCCTAACTATTACATTAATGTTCTTTCATTCAAATTCAAAATGTCTCAAAAGGTGTGTTGGTGCAATTCTAGTTGTCCTTCACCTTTGCGCTTGCTTTGTTGGCTCGCTTACTATGCTCCTGCATCACTTTTTTCAAGGTTTTTAGTTGAAATTTGTATATGTCCCCATTTTCTTTTATTATTAATGATTAATGTTTAATGTAACTACAAATAAATTATCAAAATTAAGATATTATTTTTCAAGTTTAACCATGTATTCAAAGTCATTCATTATGATTCATCTCCCATGAAACTAAATAGCTCACTTAGGACTCATTATTAATTAATTATAATACTTTTGTAAGAAATGTATATTTATTTACATGGAGTTTTATTTCAAAATTACATATCACATTTTTACATGTATTGATGCATATAACTAAATAAAATTAAATAGATAGTTTGTTGTCTTATTAAACTATATGAAATGATTTCAATTACTTTATGACATTCATTTATGACCCATCCCCAATGAGAAATAGTCTACTTAACACTCATTATCAATTAATTCTATGTTTTTTTAATAAATACATTTTTTATTTATATGAATTTTTATTTCAAAAATTACATCACATTTATACACTCGTATTAATGCATAATATGGGCAAATAGAACTCATTATATTTAAATTGGTTTATATAAGAGGATTGAAACTACAAATAATTGATTTAAGAATACATATTTACAAAAAGTTAAGGGTTCAGAAATTAAATGCCTAATAATCAAGGAAAATTTTAGGGGCTAAATTATGCCCATGAGGTAATTTTCCATGCTTTTTCCCAAAAAACGATTTTCTATTTTCCCTTTTTCTAAAAGTGATTGGCCCAAATTATTTAGGATAAAATTATTTAACCTTAAAAATAGCCAAAATATTATAGAAACTATATAAAATCCTCAGAAATTTGGATATTTTTAGAAAAATATCGCCAAATATTTTACAGTTTGCATATTAAGAAATAATAAGATTTGCCAAGGTTTCTAGACTTCGAAATGAATTTGCATCCTTAAAAGTATACTTTCTTATAATTTAAAATTTTCTAAGTCATTCATCTATGACCCGTCTCTCATTATCTTGAATAGTCCACTTAGCATTCATTATTAGGAAATTACAAGTCTTTTTGGGAAGAAATGCATCATTGTTTATATTAAGTTTTATTTCAAAAATTATATATCACATTTATGCACACATATTAATGCATATAAGTAAATAAAATTCGATAAATAACTATGTGCCCTCTTGGATTATATGGGATGATTTCAATTGATTTAAGAATACAAATTTACAAAATGTTATGGACAAGGAAATCAAATGCTTTTAGTTTAAAATGTTCAAAGACACTCATTTCTGACACATCTCCAATGAGCCTAAATAGTCCACTTAGCACTAATTATCAATTAATTCTATTTTTTTTAATAAATGAAACTTTATTTACATGGGATTTTATTTCAAAAATTACATGTCACATATATAAATTCATATTAATGCATATAGGAAACTAAAAGTCAATAAATGAATTTGTATGCTAGATTAGAATACAAAATTTTACAAATCTATGCAAATATTGTTGTCTCTCCAAAGAATATATGAATTTTATCTCTTTATAGACAATATATAAAACAATATATAAAAACAAATGGCTTACCACTGAGATAAATTAGCATAAATATCATTTTCTTAAAATAAATTATAATATTTTATGTTAATTTATGTTAGAGAATGAAGGAATCGAACCACGAACATCTTTCTTGCAAGGCATGTGATCTTCCATTGAAATAGCACCCTTTAAAACATTGGGGAAGATGGATTTCATTGATTTTCCTAGAGTTAAGAGAACAGTCTCCAATAATAGTAACCTACTAATGTCTTTGAAAATGATATTAATTTTTTTAATAAAACTCCATATTTCTTATATATTCAAGATATGATGCAATGATATCAACATGGAAAATTTAAGCTAACCATGTTTGGAAAAGAAAATATTATACTGACCAAAGAAAAAGGAAACAAGGAAGGAGCTCCATATGCTTTAACAAATTATGATATTGTTGATCCACATTCGTGATCAATATTTGTACATACACACTTATCCTTAAGCTTCTTCCTTTGTTTTTGTTTTTTTCTTGAATCTCCTTACATAAGCTCTTTTTCCTTTTAAATGTGGGTTGTAGGTCATATTACCTTCAAATTCCTAGGTATGTACACCTGCAAACCCGTGTATTTATACCTAGTCTTTTTCCCCTCTTTCAAATTTTCCAACACTTAGTCAATTTTCAAGTGATACAGGAGTAGTGATGCAAGATTCCAACATGTCCCAGACCCACATCTCTCTAGGTCTGCAGACCCGCAGTCATGCTACCCTCAAGTTTCACATCTTACCTCTACGTCCTCCAAAACGCACCTTTTTACCTTTTAATACTTAATCATTTTCTTGAAATATGGATGCGCGGTGGCTCATTATCCCATTCACCTTTTCCCCATGTCTTCAGACCCACATGTTTGTCGACATGCAATCCCGCATTATGAAAAATGCAAATCTTATTTATGCAACCCGTAAAATCATCCTCTCCCAAACTTAGTCAATTTTCTTACTTCATGTGCAGGGTCTTTTCACTTTTACCTTTTTATCCCCATATGCCCGTAGGTTCATAGACTTCCAGTCCCACACCCTACATAATGCATTTTCCATTCATCATTATGCACCTCCATACTTAACCACTTTTCATCCACCATGACATTCCATCACCACTTCCCATCACAATTATTTTCCCCACCACATCAGTCACCACTTGTGTGAACATAATGTCATTATTAAAGTGGTGAAGATCTCGTAAAGCTTCTAATAAATTTAAAATCTTGTCGTGCAGATTGGAATCTTTGAAATAAGAACTACGGTGATTAAACCATCAGAGAAATACATGGTAAATTAAATAATAAATACTATGCCAAGTTGTAAATATTGATAGCAGTGCCACCTATTGCCAAGGTTAGAAAAAAATTCAAATAATGTTAAGTAAGAGAAAGGAATTGTATTGCGGGGATACACTAAATACGCTTGGACATGAAGATCAAGCATTCCAATGATCACGAGCTTACAATTACTACAAGGCCCTCCCTTCAGATGAGAAAAATACAAACATGATATAGACTTTAGGAATATCCCATGTTGTTTGTGTTCCAGAGGTAACAAATTTTAAAGAACTCGTTAAGTGGTGTGCAGATAAATTCAATTTAGATAAGAGAATAGTCTAGCTCCAAGGACAACAACCTATCTCTTTAGATCCGTCAATATTTACTAGAATGTTGCAGCTCCCCATGCTCACAATGTGATTCAAGGGTGAAGAGGCTAATGAATTCCACAAACAACATAAAGGAGAAGAAGAGATCCTTGATAAATATCTAGTCAACCCAAGAAATAACACTAGCTTTTCCAAGATTGAGGTAATATCCTTGAAATACCCATACAGGGAATTTTCCTAGTTATTTACTCGTATCATTGATTTGAAAACCACATCCTCTGTGCCAATAAAATATCATCTATTCCCTTCATTTTTCTCTCCGTGATAATTCCATCATAGATTGGGGTCACATTATTTCTAGTGAAATCTCATTTCAATTAAGTTATTTGAAAAAGACCTGGAAATTTGATATGACGTCCTACCTTATGTTTGCCATAGCCTACTATCATGTGTTTGATGACTTGTTGAGGGAAAGGAGCATTGATTTTAAGGTGGAACGAATCTTCACCTAGTATTCATCCTTGTGGAGTCACAAAGCTCAGTATAATTTCTACCTGATTCACAATAATTTTATCTCAAAGTTTAAAAAAATAGTTTTTGGCCCTAATACGTCAATATTATCACTCAAAGTTGCCACCTTTCTTGTAGAAAAAGGAGTTTTCAAAACCACTGAATATTTCAGTATTATAAGGTTATTTGGTTATGAAGAGAAGCCTTTCCTCCTCCCACTTTATGTATCAGACAAGAATTTTGTTGTAGAAGTTTGTAGGCGATATAAGTCCTGGAATCACTTCTTCAATAAGAAGAGAAAAAAGTAGTTCATCTCATTGCCTTGGAAAATTGAAGAAATCATTATAAAACACATATCCCATTTAGATGAACTTGCAATTCATCTTGACCAACTCAGCCTAAAATAAGTTGAACCTGTTGAGTGTTTCGACCCAAATGATATGGTTACTGCACATATGTCCTTAATTGGTTATTCTTCCCATTTTACCAAAATTGAATAGTGTTGAGTCTCAGAATTGTCGCATTTTAATCCTCTTTCCTTTCATCATACTGCACATTTATCCATGTTCTACCACTCCATAAACCATTCATTAATACTATTTTCATAATTAACTATGGGTTTAGAATTATTATTGTCCAAATCATTTATTTTAGTATTAAAAGAGAATTTGTGATTAAATATTAGAAAAATGACATATTTTTCATATATATATCAAAGATTTGTGTGAGATTTGTAATGTAGTGATATTTGAAGGTTTCAACCAAGGAGTATTCAAAAGTTTCTCGAATGTTTTCTCCATCTTTTCACAATTTGAAAGATATAATTCAAGCTAATTTCAAAGAGGAATATCATGAAAGAATTTGTGTAATTATAGCAAATTGGTTGAGAGAAAAGTGGAGAGGATTTGAAGGGATAAGTATTTTGTAATTATATCAAATTGGTTGAGAGAAACGTGGAGAGGATAAGTATTTTGTAATTATAGCAAATTGTTTGAGAGAAAAGTGGAGAGGATAAGTATTTTGTAAATATAGAAAATTGGTTGAGAGAAAAGTGGAATTGTAATTATGAGTTGTTTATCTTTGTTAAGCCCTAAATAATGGCTCATTACCCCACAATTGGGGCATATTACATTAGTAATGTTATTTTATTTATGTCGGCTTTAGTCCATTAGTTGTAATTATACCTCCTAGTCTCCTATATATACCAAGGAGACATTTTCATTTGGAATCATCTTGTAATTGTACATTTATGTGGGCATAAGGAGGT
Source organism: Picea engelmannii (assembly GCA_009831015.1). Classification (NCBI taxonomy): domain Eukaryota; kingdom Viridiplantae; phylum Streptophyta; class Pinopsida; order Pinales; family Pinaceae; genus Picea; species Picea engelmannii. The sequence goes on along the minus strand of ML813800.1, from coordinate 191,884 downwards.
TGCTCCTTCGAAGAGGCTTATTATCTAAATTTATCTCTTTTTCAAGGTGTTGAGTACTTATTCTAAGGTTTTTCTATGCTATATTGATATTTGGTTCTTAACATATGGTATCAGAGCTCAAGGTCTTGGGGTTTCGCTGTTGCATATGAGACACCTTGGAATTTTCGTTATACCTTTTTTTCTACAATGTTTTAGAATGAACAGCTTGGAGGATATTTAGTAGATAGATCAAGGTACGTTGGGTTAAAATTTAGGCTCTTGAGGCCTTATACTTTCGGAGATACATCATGTGCAAGATAGGGTTCTGGAATCATCCTGAACTGAGTCATTGCGGAATTTTCTCTATAAATTGTTTTATGTAACATTTCAAACCCTGGAATCTGGAGGCTATTCATAGAAATTAGTAAGGTATATTTGGTAAAACATTCATATTTTGGTTCATCTTACATTTGTAGATACACCTTGTGGAAGATAGGGTATCTGACTAGTCCTATTGACTAGTCTCAAGAAGGTGTTCCAGGTAAAACAATCATAACTTATTCCTAGAGTATCCAAATTGGGTGAGACTGATTGCATTGGATATTGGACAGTTTGTAGTATTTCTAGTCCAAGTTTCATAATTTATATCAATTATTTTGTGTGGGGCACGCTATACAAGTGAGATCTCCTAGAAAGTCCAAAAATCAGAAAGTTGTGGGGAAGTTACCATAAATTCCACTTGGCACATCCACTTTTGATCAGACCTATGGCATTGCAGAGAAGAAATCTCAGAGAACTACAAAAAATAAAGTTTCATACCTAGAAGGGTCGAAACTTTGGAGATACAGCAGAAGAAATATTGTCTAGCAGAACCACCTCAATATCAAGGTTCAAAAGTGATACTTGGCCAACATGCCACCCAAAAAAGGAACTTATACACCAAATAAGCCTCCAAACAATCCTACATGGACTCTTGATGAAGGTGAAGAAATGTGTAGGGACATAAATGATTTAAAAAAGAAGACTGTAACAAAAGATGAACTACATGAGATGATGGAGGGTTTAAAAGGGGAGATCATGGAAGGATTGAAAAAATTCCTAATAGAGAGGACACCTGAAAGTGAAAATGTATCCCATGAAATTCATGATGAGGACACAAGGAAGGTGAATCAAGAATGGAGAAACTCCAACTTTTGGTTCAAGACCAACCATGTTCCTAAGATCTATATGAGGAAGTTTGATGGCAAGGACCCAATCACATGGATACTTTAGATGGAGCAATTCTTTGATCTACATAATGTGCCACATACACAAAAGGTACGAATTGATTCTTTATATTCAGAACCCAATCAATTTGTATGGTATCAATGGATTTTTTCTCGCAAATCACTCGTCACTTGGACAATTTTCAAGGAAGAAATGATAGCACACTATGAGGATACAAGGAGCAATACCTTCTTTATCCAATTGATAAATCTCAAGAAAAAGGGTTCAGTTACAGAGCACATTAAGAACTTCCAAAGATTGAATATAAAGGTAACAGATATTCCAGATGAGCACTTGATTGATTTATTCATAGGAACTTTAAAGGATAACATTCAACATGAGGTTCACCTTTGGGAACCCAAATAATTGGAGAATGCATTTAGGGTGGCAAGAAATGTTGAAAGTTAAAATATGGATATGGCTACTAGAAGGACCAATCCTAAAAGCTATAGAGAGAATAATGATCCTTCTTCTAAAACACCTCAACCTACAAGGTTGACACCTCAACAATTGGAGGAAAAAAAAGAAAAAGGTTTATGATTTAATTGTGACAGCAAGTACAGTAAGGGACATAAGTGTGGTGAGAAGAAATTATTCTACATAGATTGTGAAGAGGAAGAAGAAAAAGAACAAGAACAAGAACCATCTCAATATGAAAATGTAGAAGCAATTTCATATGAAGAGTTGACTCCCATGATATCATGTAATGCATTGGTTGGAATTAGCACTCCTCAAACCCTCAAGATCGAAGGATATATCAAAAAGAAAAACGTAATAGTCCTCATTGATTCTGGAAGTACTCATAATTTCATTCACTATAAATTATCCAAAGCTCTCAATTGCTTTGTATATCCAGTGCCAAAGTTTCAAGTAATGAGTGCAGATGAAGGAACTATCAATTGCTCAGGAAAATGAAATAAGATCAATCTTACTATGGGGGAATATGTAATGAATAGTCCAATGATTTCTATACCCATGGGTGGTGTTGATGTTGTACTAGGAATCCAATGGTTACAATCATTAGGAATAGTAGCTTTTAATTTTCAAGAACTTTTCATGAAATTTTCATTGGAAGGAAAATAAATTGAGTTAAGAGGTATCAGAGGGAAACCTGATAAGGTGATAAGATCTAATGGCTTGACAAAATTATTGAAAAAGGGGCATCAAGGTGTTATTTCACAACTATGCTCACTAGATGTTCAAATATGTAAGCCATCTATTCCTCTAGATCTCCAAGGGATCATTGATAAGCATTCCAAATTATTTGAAGATATTCCCAAAGGTCTTCCACCCACTCAAAATCATGATCATGATATTCACCAAATTCTTGGGAGTGTTCCTCCTAACATCAGGCAATATAGATACCCTTATGCCTAGAAGAGTGAAATTGAGTGCATGGTTGAAGAAATGTTAGAGGCTGGCATTATTAGACCTAGCCAAAGTTCTTACTCTGCACTGGTGGTAATGGTATTCAAGAAACATGGCTCATGGCATATGTGTCCAGATTATAGAGAGCTCAACAAGATCACTATTAAAGATAAGTTTCCAATTCCCGTCATTGATGAATTGTTATATGAACTACATGGAGCAATCTATTTCACAAAGTTGGATCTTCGTTCAGGGTATCACCAAATTAGAATAGAAGAAGAAGATATCCCAAAAACAACATTCTGAACTCATGAAAGCCATTATGAATTTTTGGTCATGCCTTTTGGCCTCACAAATGCACCTTCCACATTCCAAGGGTTGATGAATTCTATCTTCAAGCCCTTCCTTCGAAACTTTGTGTTAGTATTTTTTGATGATATACTAATCTATAGCAAGTCTTGGGAGGATCATGTGCGACATGTTGACAAGGTTCTACAACTACTAAAGGAGAAACAACTATATGCAAAACCATACAAATGTTTCTTTGGAGTGAAGGAGGTAGAGTATTTGGGTCATATTGTATCTCATGAAGGTGTCAAGGTAGACCCTAACAAGATTAAGGCCATGATGGACTGGCTGATTCCCAAAACATTGAAGAATCTTAGAGGATTTTTGGGTTTGACAGGTTACTAATGCAAGTTTGTTCGGCACTATGGAAGAATAGAAGCACCTTTAATGACACTAACTAAGAAGGATGCATTTTCATGGACTCCATAGGAAACTAAATCTTTTGAACAACATAAAGAGGTGATGTGCAAAGCTCATGTCTTGACCACTCCAGACTTCACAAAAACCTTTATTGTGGAATGTGATGCCTTGAGAAATGGAATTGGTGTTGTCCTAATGCAAGAAGTAAGGCCCTTGGCTTTTGAAAGTCGACCACTCAAGGGAAAGGACTTACACAAACTGATCCGGATTATTTTGGGCACGAAATGAGAGCGGAGATATAATAAAGAAATGCACAGAGATATTGTAGATATTCAATAATATAACAGAAATGTATCAGAGATGCAACCATAAACATAGATATACAGTAATGCATGATTTCTATTAATCAGAGAAAATGTACAGAGACTGTAAAAGTACAGAGTGAAAGACTCGCTAGAATGGTGGTAGCTTATCTCTGAGAAGAGATGTGACGGCTACTCGCATCCATGAGAAGATGATTACAATGAGGCTCTAGAGGCCTTTTTACAATAAATAGGAATGCCAAAATTCCTAGACATCCAAAAACCTAACCCTAGGAGATGAAGCTCCAAAAGTCATGTGGGCCCCGTTTGGGTAAGTGAGTACATCAACTTCCCGGGGTCATAACTTTTGCATACGATCTTTGTTTTAGGCGTGTGATAGCTCGTTGGAAAGGTATTGTCGAGGATATTCATTTTGGGGGCTCAATCATGCCTTTGGCTATAATTGAGAACCTCGATCTCGAACAACCTTCATTTGGACCCTCAAAATGGCCCCGGAAGTTAAAACCTGCTAAAAATAGTAAATTGCCAAAATGGCCAGAAAACTATTTTGAGCCATTTGGAAATGGTGGGTGGCCACCAATATCCACCTGGATCAATCCTGCCTCCTTAGGAAGCAATGGTCTCCATTGTGTTGAGTTCCCGGGGGAGTGGGGAAAGCATTTGTTGAATCTGCATCTTGGTGAGTTGTTTGTCTTGTTGGAGACGTCGCGTTGCTTAGTTTGTGGAAATCTATCACGAACCTGTTGCGGTTGAGGCTGCTCAACAAGTTGAGATACATGAGAGGGCGATGTGCAGAAGGAAACTTTGCACTTTGCTATAACCTTGTTGACCTGCTTTTGTTGGATAGAAGGTGCTTGGGCCGAGGCTGTAGTGGTTGTAGTATCCTTTTGTTCCCCTTTTGAACAAATTGTGGAGAATATGAATTTTGTAGTATGAGATACTACCTTGCAGCACTGTTTAGGTGGGGCAGTAGTTGGAACTACCTCTGGTATCCTGTAGAGATGACCCCCCAGAGTAATAATGACACGACGGGGTCGAGACTCATAGATAGCATGGCGTTTCCACATATATGGCTGGCCCAAAAGAACATCACAGACATCCAGTGGGGCAGCATCACATAATACCTCATCCTTGAAGGGTTGGATGCCGTATGACAATCGACATTGTTGGCTAACACGAAGATCTCGTCCTTGGCGAAGCCACCCAATGTTGTATGGTTGCGGGTGTGGTGTTGTCGACAATCCCAACTGTTTAATGACCTCTACTGAGATGAGGTTCTTCTGGCTTCCACTATCAACAATAAAATGTAGTGGGGTCCCCTTCACCCACATCTGTGAATGAAAAAGGTGCTCCCCCTCTTCTGGATCTGTTGGTTCTTCTGGTTGAATTGTTGCGGTCGCGAAAATAGCAGTGGGGTTTGCGTCGATGATCTGTCTTTTACCAGTATTTTCAGAATCAGATTCTGAGTCAGGGTTCAGCTCCTTGTCTTTGATCTCGGCCACCAATGACTTTTTTGAACGACATTCATCGGTGTTGTGCCAGGGGCTTTTGTGGAAATCGCACCATTTCTTGGTGTCCTTCTTTGTCTTCCTATGACCCTTATTTTCTTGTGCCTTCGACTGGTTTTCAGGAGACTGTTTGTTCGGGTCGTCTTTGTCATACTTTGGTTGTTGCGGATTTGCAAACCCAAATTCTTGTTTGTTCTGGTGCTTAAATTTCTTCTCAATTTTAACAGCATATCGATAAGCAGCACCGAGTGATGAGATGTCCAGAAAATCCATTTCAGTTTGGATGTATCTCTGTAGAGCCCCACGGTATTTAAGAACCAAATGTCGCTCGGAGTCTTTGATACCCATCTTGGTGCGCAAGGTATGGAAGGTATTGGTGAACTCTGAAACTGCTTGTCCCCTCTCTTGCCGCAGTGTGGTCCATCTCATGTACTGGTCCTCATAGTTTCCAACAGGGTAATACTGTTCTTTTACCGCATCCACAAAAAAATCCCAAGTGGGATCGGCCCCATATATTCCAGACTCCTCTGTGGAACTTTGCTCCCATTAAGTTTCCCACCAATGTTTGACATGAGGGAGAGCCTTAAGGAGTGCGAAGGTGATCTTTTCCTTGTCTGAAAAATTAAGAACAGAGAAATAACCTTCTAGCAGATTTAACCATTTATCTAGGGCATCTGCATCTATTTGACCTTCAAATACGGGAATATCAAAATTAACCTGTACCTTGAAGGGAGAGGTTCCTCCAAAGTGGTTTCTTGATGAATATGTGCATGATGCTATCGGTAGGCATTGAAGGATGTGGGAAAATTTCTCCATCATTTCGTCCCTCTGTCGCGTGAGAGCTTGCTCAAGCAACAGACTGATAGGATCGTCTGCTCCATCATTTTTCTTTTCTTTCGCCATTGAGGGTTTCTTGGGTGTGCAAGAGAGATTTTCCTCAAGAGAGACAAGCTCGAGACCCAACTTTCTATACTCGGACCTCGTCGGGGACATGCACTGAAAAACGATCAAGAGCAGCCTGCTCTGATACCACTGATCCGGATTATTTTGCGCACGAAATGAGAGCGAAGATATAATAAAGAAATGCACAGAGATATTGCAGATATTCAATAATATAACAGAAATGTATCAGAGATGCAACCATAAACATAGATATACAGTAATACATGATTTCTATTAATCAGAGAAAATGTACAGAGACTGTAAAAGTACAGAGTGAAAGACTCGCTAGATGGTGGTAGCTTATCTCTGAGAAGAGATGTGACGGCTACTCGCATTCATGAGAAGATGATTAAAATGAGGCTCTAGAGGCCTTTCTAAAATAAACGGGAATGCCAAAAGTCCTAGACATCCAAAAACCTAACCCTAGGAGATGAAGCGCGCCCCGTTTAGGTAAGTGAGTACATCAACTTCCCGGGGTCATAACTTTTGCATATGATCTCCGTTTTAGGCGTGTGATAGCTCGTTGGAAAGGTATTGTCGAGGAGATTTATTTTGGAGGCTCAATAATGCCTTTGGATATCATTGAGAACCTCGATATCAAAAAACCTTCATTTGGACCCTCAAAATGGCCTCGGAAGTTAAAACCTGCTAAAAATAGTAAATTGCCAAAATGGTCAGAAAACTGTTTTGAGCCATTTGGAAATGGTATGAAATAGGAATCCTCCACGCATTTGTTTTTTTCTATTGTATATCTTCTAGAAACATGGAAAACACTATGTTGTTTTCTTTTTTATTCTTATTTTCCTTAGCTTGCCATAGGGTTTCACATATCGTTGTGTAGCACTTCCCCTGCATGTCTACAAAATATGAGAACTTTGATTCCTTCCAACCTACCAAATCTATGAGTATGAGGAGCCAGGAATAATGGAACTCGGTTCCATTATTCTGCACATCCTTCCAGTCAACCAAAACCTGATTTAACAAGTATGGCACCTATACAAACATCACTTCTTTTGTGCACTATGTAGCTACTGCTATGACTCTTGTTGGGTCCTCTTCCTTCCTACACTTCCTTAACAATTTTCACGCCATTAGCTTGTTGGAGAACCTTGTCATGGATTTGTTGATGTCTTTTATGACTATAACCCGGTTCCCCCTATTTTTTCCAAGCTGCACTTTCACTTCCTCTGCAATTTACTTTTCTCTCGCTTTATTCTCCAGACACTCTTTGGGTTGTGTGACACTAGTGGGAAACCCTGTAATCTTGGAAATCAAAGAAACATCAATGGGAACTAGCCTATCCATCCACATGATACCTCCATATACCCTAGAAAATAATTGTTTCACACACAGTCCCACATTCTTACCACACCCAAAATGAAATATATCTAGTAGGTTCACAATACTTGAATTATATAGCCCTGTGATCCATTGTGCGGGCTCCAAGACAAGTTTTCCTAAGGGTCCTATCTCCCCCTTGTCCTCCAAATAAGTTTCATGTGCAAGGTATGGAAACTTAGCTGCCTATTTAACAACGTGGTCAACATATCTCAGCTTCGACACATTCCTCAACATATCTTCCACTGTGACTATAGCATCCGGGATGTAAGGTAGTGTGATCTATGTTGCATATGGGGCCTTCATTTTGTAGACGATGACTAGGTGGAATTCTGGTGCTTTTTCTGTCATTTCTTCTTCCTATCCTTTGGTCTTCGGTTGGATTGTACTATCCTCGACCAAAACCCCCTCTGTGCCATGTCTATGTTATTGTCCCTTCAGTCCCTCAAGTTTTGCAGGTTTTTTCAGGTTAGGGTTTGTGCTGCCATTGGGTTTTTCTGAGCTCTGACCCATTTATACTTGTGCAACCATCGATGTTTCCTCCTCTACCTTGTTTGGGTTGATCAACATTGTTTTCAAGTTTGTGACATCTTCTAAGTATACAAAATCAAACTCATTCATTCTTTCCTTCCTTCTTTTGGACTATCGAGTAACCCTAAAATATCGCCCTCGTGCGCCAACCTTCAGGGGTGTCATATTGTATGCTTAGTGGTCAATTGATATATTCCTTACATGATTTATCCTAGGTTGTGCTCTTCAACTCTCTATTCTCTCAAAAATTTCTAAGTGTCGAACTTGCCTATGTGTTTCCCTTTTTATAGACCTGATCATTAATGTTTTTTCTTATTTTTCACTTTTTTCGATCATTTGCGCAGTGTCCAATTTTCCTACGCATAGTTTTCCAATTCGCATCACATCAATTGTCGCGTGATGTCATACCTGAATTATGTATTCCTCCTAATTATTTATTTTTTTCTTTTCCTCATTTTTCCATTTTTATCTTCCTTTTTCTTCTTTTAGCTTCTACTATTTATAATATGTGTTATCACTCTAGGAAAATATCCTAGGCTGTATCTCAGAGATGCCTGGTAACTTAACCTTTTTGTAATTATTTTCTCAATTATGGGTGTGAGTTTGGCTCAAGATGAATATCTAAATCACTGGATTCTATCTTTAAGATAGTCTAGCTATATTCATGCAGTACAAGGCCTTCAAGAGCAATTATTAGATAGGTTTGTAGATCAAATGGATAAGAAAACCAATCAATTAACCAGAACATACATAACAATATATATGATGGGTCAACAAACTAGCAAAGGATGCTTATGATTCTTGCTTAACAATCAAAGGTAAGATGACAGTTAGCATGGGACCTTTAAACATAGACAAAGAAATGATTTCAACTCATAGGCATAGAAAAAGATAAAGGGAGTCTGATAATAACAATGAAAGAATCTTGCAGGCTTAATATATTAAATAAAGTGTCTTTATCACAATAACCGTGGATTACAAAACTCAAAATTGAACCCTTTGTTCACCAAATGTTCTAGGCTTTATAGCCCTTTACAAATAGTTTCAAGATCCTAAAATACTAGATCGAATTTTTCCTAAAATAGAAAATCAATAACTGTCCCAAGAAAATAGGCAAAGATCCCATAAACTAGGTCAATTCATATCCTCGAATGATCTTTATGTTCTTCAGATTCTTTGGCAAGTGTAGTGAGCCTTCTAAGGCTGCTTGATTTCATGTGATATGAGAGGAGTCAAAAATGACACTTGTTGACAGTCAAATAGCTTTATAGCTAACCTTTTTTGACCTTTGTGTCTTGTACATCATCTCCAAAACCAAAACAAACTCTTGATAAGGATGTCATTAATTATTTTCCATCGATTGGAACCATTTCTAAGGCTTTTGGACAAGGAAAACTTGGATATGTGCAAAAATATTAACTTTTTTCCTTATCAGTTCTTTCAGTAGCTAGAGTAGATAGAATTCGGACCAATTAGCTACTGAAAGCTCTTCTTTCGGTGGCTAATGAACAATCACAATGTTTTCCTAAGCCACCGAAACTTGGGATTAGTGAAATTATCAAAATTTCAAAAATACCTTTTGTCTTAGCTCAAAAATGCCTTAGGGTTGATCTTTTAAGGCATCTTCATCTTGCTCAAAGACTATAAGGTTACTAGCTGCCTCTGGTTCATTGCATTGAATTTCTACCTCTACTAAGGTTTCAAGAGTAGCATGTGTTTGAGCCTGGTTTTTTGAAGACATAGCTTGTTTCCTCAAATACCTGACCTTTTTCTTCAAGCCCTGAGCTACTCTCCATAAGTTGTTGTAGTCTTTTACAGTCTTGTCCTTCTTTTTCTTTTCCTTTATGCTTTCATGAGCTAGTCTTTCCAGGGATGAGTTGCTTTCTGCAAAGTTTTTTGAAAGGGTTTCATATCTGGTTTTAATTACCCTTTCTAGCACTTATTGTTCAACTAACTTCTTCTTAATCTTCTTGATTTCCTTTGATTTACTCTGCTTCACTCTTTTGCTAGATGAGGCATCTGCAATTTGTGGTTCTTTTTCTTATTGAGGTGTAGGTGATGGAAGGTCTTCATAACTTGTTGTGTATATATCTACAAAAACAAAATTTTCACGTCCTGTGGTAACTGAATCCTCATGCCCTATTTCAATCTGGTGCTCTTCATCCTCCGAGTCTGTGTAAGGAAGATTAAGAATGCTTTTGTTCACTGGGGATTCTTTGGCCTTTTCTTTTTCACTATTGAAGTTTAATTTCTTCTTAGTTTTATTAAGCTTAGAGGAAGGAGAGGGTTGATTAACTAGAACTAGAGAGATAGCTATCCTCCTCCTCTTTCCACTTCTGGGAGTAGAAGACTTCTTGGAATGAGGACTCTTTTTACCCTCTGGCTGTACATCAGTTTGAAAATAATTCTAGAAAAAGAAGTAATTCCACTCTTTGCCTCTTCTTTGCAACAACTCACAAACCAAAAGTTTAATCAGACTGTGGTGGGATAGTCTACCTGCAACTTTATTGGGCTTGGCCTTGACTTGATGAGCCATTTTGGATAAGCTTCTGTGGAGAAAATAGGGCATATTGAGTGGGTTTCTACCAGTAAAATGATTCATGAGTTTGAAATGGTAAATCATCACCCTATTGTATCTACCTTTGCAAGTTATGTAGACCATAATGGATTTTAGTAACTGCTGCCATTTTTCTTCAAGGAAAGGCACATGAATGTCTTTCTTCCATATCAAACCCCTATGTTCTAGTTTCAAATAAGATCTAAATTCAACATTCTTAGTGATAATAGTTTAAACCAATTTTCTCCAGTCCTGGGAAGCTCTATCACCTCAGCTATGAGAGCTTCATCTACCTCGAATTCATCTCAACCAATGACTGCATTCTTTCCATCGAAATTAAAGGCAAAGGCTTCTGCCACCTACTAGTGAGAACTCTGTAATTTTTTACAAAAATTATAACAACATGCGTCCCTTAAAAATTGGCATACCTCTGGGTGTGATTCCAAGTAGCTGATATCGTCAAGCTCTTTCCTCAAGGTTGATCCTCCTTTCTTCATCTGTCGCAATGCTTCTATACACCTGTGATCGAAAAGAAAACGGATTTCGAGGGAAAGATACACAGTGTAGAGTTAGGGATATTCAGCTCAGCTTTGATAGGGATGAGAAAATTGAGGCGATCTTTAGAACGTGGCACTGATTACAAGGAATGTGACATAATGGTTTGTGATTTGGAGCAGTCATGATCGATGACTATAATTATGGAGGGTAAGTAAGCATACTTTTTGATGAAACAGTGATCCAAAAAGATTCACTATATCATACAGAGATCAGATCTCGGTCATGAATGGTTCGTTCTCCTATATTTTCGGTGGCTAAATGCAATAATAAAACTTCAAACCCGATGGTTTAAACGTGTGAAACGATATGTTGACTCCTCCCTTTCTCCTTCGATTTCGGTGCCTAAAATAGCCCTGAATTCCTTTGTTTTAGCTACCGAAAGCTAAGGCTTTCAGTGGTTAATGAACAATCGAAATGTTCGCCTAAGCCACCAAAACCTGAGATTTTAACTAGACCAAAAGAAAACTAAGCGAAAGTTTATTCTAACTTCATTACATGCATAGAGCTCTAAAATCTCAGCTTTAAAAAATTAAAAATGTATTTTTTTAAAAGACATCCTATCACCTAAAATGACATAACTCGATTGATTTATTTGAGGAGATAACACTGGCTCCTATTTGGGGTGAAAGCCTCCCTGTGAGGTTTCAAGAACCACAGAACCAATGCCTTTCCTGTAAAATGAAAATTAAAACCTATCTACTAGTGTTTCCATTGGGCATGGAGTTATTTTGCAAAAACAAAAAATTGAAAATAAAATTTACAATGATGATGCTTTAAAGCCTTAGATGAAATAGAGTTTTAGAAAACGCCCATTGACTGAGCCACCAAACATTTCTTCACCTTCCATACTTTGTAGAATGAAGTTTTTGTTATGTTGTACTTGAGTTATTATGAAAGGACTGGCCCATAAAGAATCAAACTTGTCGTGCTTTCCTTTATCTTATCTGAGGGCATCCCATTTCAGAACCCAGACACCAACCTGAAAGTTGTCCACCTTTGCTTTTCTGTCAAAAGTATCCTTGATCCTTTTTTGATGAGCTTCCAATTTATCCACCAGCTGTTCTCTGACCTGCTGCAATTCTACCAAGTCAAGCATTCTTCTTACCATATCATTTGATCCAGTTTGTTCCTCCTAAAATAATTTAGCCACTGGTAGAACTAGCTAAATGGGGAAAATGGCATCAGTGCCATAAACCAGTTTGAAGGGAGAAGTTCCTATGTATTTCTTGTTAGTCACTTTGTTTGCCCAAAGAACAAACTTTAGTTTGGAATCCCAGCTCCTTTGATTGTCCTCCAACAACTTTCTTATGATTCTGACTAGACTCTTATTGGATGACTCAACAAGACCATTTCCTTGAGGGTAGTAGGAAGTAGAGTGTACCAATTGAATTCCCATTGACTTACACATGTCAACCAATGAATCATCTTTGAAGGTTGTTGCATTATCTGTCACTATCCTTTTTGGGAAACCAAATCTGATCAGAATATTTTCATAGAGAAACTTCATGATGACCTGATGAGTGGCATTTCTAGTGGGGATTGCCTCTATCCACTTGGTAAAATAGTCAGTGGCTACCAGGATCCACTTATGATGACCACTAGATGAAGGATTAATCTCGCCTATGAAATATAAGCCCCACTACTGAAAAGGATCATTCACTACAATAGGTCTCAGGGGTAGAGATTTTAGTTGTTGTTTTCCTGTGAATCTTTGACACTTATCACAAGATGTCATAAAGGCGCACACATCTAAAAAAAGAAAAGGCCAGTAATACCCATCCCTTAGGATTTTATGAGCTGTGGTATTCCAGTAATGATGTCCTCCACAAATACTCGAATGAAACTGATGCATGACTTCAACTGACTCATCTTTGTCTAAACATATCAATAGTAAACCAGTAGGATCTTTCTAATACAAAATATTATCATTAATGAAAAATTTGATTTCTCTCAGCTTAAGGGCTCGGGCTTGAGCCATGCTAAGTTTAGGAGAAACATCCAACTTCTGTAAAAAAATGAACAATACCTGAATACCACTCACATGAAGACAAATTCTCAGCCACCTGCTGGCTGTCATGTTGCTCTTCTGCTGCTACCCCTGTCTGCAAACTTGTTGAACTTTCCCCAATGAAATTTATGTCCAAAAGATCACAATTCTCTTCTGTCATGAGCTTGGAAAGGACTTGTCCTTTTACCAACTTAGTGGGCTTCACTTCTATGTCAAACTCAATCCACTTTGCGATCCATTTAGCTCTATTTCCATCAATATCAGGCTGGGTCAAGACATCCTTCACAGAGGCTGGAGAAACATAGGCCACAACCTTTGCATGGAGGATATAAATTCTGAAATCTTTTAATGACTTAATGAGAGCATAAGCTTATTTTTCTATAGGATCATACCTTAGTTCAACATCCCTGAGTGATTTGCTGAAGAAATCCACCGGGTGATCAAGACCTTGATCATCTTTTTGTAACAATATTGTTGCCGCTGTGTCATAGAAAGCAAACGAGAAAATATAGAAATTCTTGGTGTAATCCAGACTGATTAGAGTGGGAGATTCCATGACAGCCTTTTTGATATCCTGAAATGAACTTCTTGCATTGTCTTTCCATTTTATCGAGGATCCATTTTTTAGCATAGAGGTTATATGTTTCACTAACTCAACGAAATTAGGAATAAACCTTCTAAAAAAATTTATCTTACCGAGTAGGGATTGGATATCCTTATTTGACCTTGGTATGGACAACTTCTGAATTGCTTCCACCCGAGATGGATCAATTTTCACTCCCTCTGCTGAAACAATGTGGCCTAGGAGCTTACCCTTCTTGAGAGCAAATTGATACTTTTTGGGGTTCAACGAAATCCCGAACTAACTGCATTTCAAAAATACTCTTTTCAGATGCTTCAGATGCTCTTCATGACTACTAGAATAAAATTTGATATCATCAATATAGATGAGGAAAAACTTGTCCTTCTCTCCCATGAAAGCTATGGCCATGGCCCTCTGAAAAGTGGCCCCAGAATTCATTAGCCCGAATGGAATCTTGGCATACATGAAGGTACCCCAACGAGTAGTAAAGGCAGTTTTGTCTTGGTCATCAGGGTGTACATAAACCTAGTTATATCCTGAGAAGCCATCTAGGAAAGACATGATAGTGCCCCCTAAAATTCTTTGCAGCAACTGTTCCATCTTGGGTAGGGGATAGTTTTCTTTCTTGGATCATTTATTTAATTTTCTAAAATCAATGCATAACCTAATCTCACCATTTTTCTTTCTCACTATTACTAGGTTTTCAATCCATTTGGAGTATCTTAATGGGATTATGATTTTGGCATCGAGGAGATTTTTTATTTCTTTTTCAATTAAAGGCAATAAGAGAGGATTGATATGTCTTAGCTTCTATTTGAAAGGGATGGTGTCTTTCTCAAGGGGAATCTCATGTTGAATGACATCAGGATTATAGGTTTTCAGATCATTGTATTTCCAGGAAAAAAACATTAGCAAATTCCTTCATAATGTTGCAATATTCTGACCTCTGGTCAGTAGTTAATTCAGTGGACAGATTTACGAATTTGGATGAATTTGGCTTCCTATATTGTGCTCATGGACAACAATATCATTCTCCTTCTTATCAGGTTTGTAGGGGACATCATTTTGGTCGAAAAGATTCTCAAGAGGCACCAAACCCCAAGGTATGTAATTGTTGGGCAGCTGAACAATATCATGTTGACCCATTTTTCTTTTTAGCTTAGGATTTTTGTATTCCTCTACATTTTGATTTTCCTGGTCAATATGCATATCAGAAAATTCATCTACCACATGGAGAAATCTACTAAGCTCATCATCATCTTCAAAGACTTTCCAATATTTTATATTGTTGGGCAAGGATGGTCTGTATTTGACTTATATTTCATAATTCAGTCTATGAGGCATGGGACGAATGAACATACTGGCTGAGACATCAAGGGAATAAGCAAGGTGATTCATAGCTCTGGGTATATAAGAAATATCAAAAATGGAAAAAGAGTCCTGATTTTCCATACGTTATCCCTATAAGCTTTCAGCCTGACATGTTTTGCTTGGAAATTACTATTCACTTGTTGTATGATGAGATCCACATCTCCAAACACCTTTAGTCCTTTGATTCCCGTCTCTTTGGCAGAATTTAATCCCAAAAACAAAGCCTCATACTCTTTTATATTGTTAGTAGTTTTGAAATCAAGTTTAAAAGACAAATGAATAGCCTCTTTTGAAGGAGAAATAAAAACTACACCTGCACCTGCACCTGCTGAGTCTTTGGTACTAGCACCATCAAAGAACATGCTCCACATGGGAGTACTCTCTCTATCGATCTATTGATAAGTAGGCTTTGTGAGATATAAAGGATCTATCTTAGAATCATCTATTTGCAGAATGCATGCCCCAAAGTCTGTGTCTAATGCATAGATGGGATGGTTTACAGAATTCTTCCCATCACTAATGATGTAGGCAAGTTGATTTTCTCTGTGAAGTCTCTTTAGCTCTCCTCCAAACATCGGGACTATGGTATATGAAATATCCATCTGAAGGTATCTCCTAGCCTTTTGCTCCATGAACATGACAAGAGGAGGCCGAACTTGGGTGGGATATCAGCCACTACAACATCCATTACCATGCTTCTCATTGGTAGCTGGGAAAGGTTTATGACAAGGTCTTTTATGATAGAGTCGAAAGAGAAGAGATCATGGTAGGGTTTTGTGATTTCAAGCCCAAGTTCATCCATCACTTGTTTAGGCATAAGATTGTGTGACGCTCATAAGTCAAGCAAGCAGTTGTGAAGGATCTTGTCATGGATATTCAAGGATATGTAGAAGGGTGGACAAGAGTCATCTTGGTCTTCTGCCATAGGTCCTATAGTCACTTTGGGCTTTTCATATTGAAGGTTTACATAATCAGCAACTGGGGGAGTCTTTGGTTGAAGAGACTTCAGGATAGCATACTTGAATATGTCATTCTTCATAAGTTCAATCAATGGCATAGGTGTTTTCACCTTCTAAATTTCTGATTCGAAATTAAATGAATATGATATTTTATCTGAAGGTTTTACCTCATTAGAAGGAGCTCTGAGGGACACCTGTTCTTTAGCTTGGGGATGTAATTACTTCTGTTTCTATTTTGCAGGAGCAGCAGGCTGCTTGGCAGCAACATCTTTCTTTTTTCTGGGGGCAGTAAGAAATGGCTTTGGAGCGATAGTCTTAGATCTTAAATTGTAACCTAGCTGATCATCTGTATGATAAAAATATTCTTCAATGCTTGCCTCATTAATATACTCATTCATTTGGGCCTCCTCGTAATCTTTTTGTGTCAAGAAGGAGGAATCAGTATCATCCCCAAAGAAATTGATGTCATCATCTTCTTCAACTTCATCATGAGATAGCTTCTTCTCTTCTTCTAGCACTACATTTTGGAAGGGGGCCCTAATCCTTTGGTCTTCAGCTGCATTCTTGTCTCTCTGAAGGATTTGGACCTGTTGGTTGTTCCTTCTGTAAGAGAATGCATTGGGATTCCTGGGAGCATAGGCATTAGGCTCTTTACTTCTTCCTGATTGTTGACTCTGAATTTTCAGTTTTGACATCTCCGAGGTCAAGCTATCCAAAATTTTGGCCATCTTTTCCATTTTGGTATTTGAATAAGAAGGAGGATCAGCAGATGACTTCTTTCTCTCAAATTTTACTTTAAGTTTCTGAGATGCCATAATGTTAGATTCAACCTCAAGAGTAGCATATTCCATTAAAGCGAGTGTGGCTGAACTTCTTTCTCTAAGGATTAAGAAAAATTATGGATCAAAGGCAGAAGAGTAAGTAATCTTTGTTGATGCATCAGTTGGCTTGATCTCTATAGGGATCTTGCCAAACATCTTATTGAATTTTTTGGTGAAGTCTGAGATAGACTCCCCATTTTCTCTTCTTAGATTTCCAAATTCAGTAATATAATACAAGAGGTCTCTTCTTTCTCCCTAATGTTTCAAAAACACTTCATCTAACTGCTCAATGCCTGCCATTAAATTTGTTGGCAGTTCCTTGAACCACTTCCTGGCTTGACCATCCAATCTCTGCACAAAAATTCTAGTCCAAACATCTTCCTCTGAAATGTTAATATTATCAGCATAAGCATAGAAATCTTATATATGTTCTTCAACAGTATAATCCCTAGATCCAGTAAAATTTGGCATATATTTTTGATAATCTCTTGTTGGCATGGCTGATAAGGGATTGGGAAAAATAAGTGGAGAATACCTATTGGCTAAGATCTATTCCATTTTTGTCAAAGGGGCAGCCATGGAAATCTTGGGGGTTGATGCAGAGGAAGAATTTTCTGTAGATGACGGCTGAGATGGGATAGGTGGGACTATGGAAAATGGTGGTATTACTTCGTTGAGGAATGAAGTGGAAGCACTGGTAGGATGAATACCCTGGAAAGTGTTTCCAAAATAAGGTGGTAAATAAGAATCTCTATAAAACTAATTGAGCAGCAAGGCCAATTTTTCTTCACCCTTAGAGGAAAGAGCTTTTAAAATATCTTCAAGAATAGGAAGACTAGTATGAGTATGGAAAAAACTTTCTACAGGCCCAGTTTGTGAAGAATTCAAGGAAGAGGAAGAGTCCTCTTCTTGGATAGATTCTACAACTTCTTCTCCTAAGTTGGATATAGTAACATGATCAGAAATAGAATCTATAACATTAGAATAAATTGAAGGCTCGTCACCCTTCAATCTTTTTGACGAAATTACAATTTTCTGAGAACTAGAAGTTTCAGCAGAAGTGGATTCGACAAGAGGTTCTCTAGATACAAGTAAAGAAGTGTTTCTTGAAATACCTGGTTTAGATGCTCTTGCAGATCTAGAAGTTTGTATTTGCAATGCTTTTCCACTTAYGATGATATTCTCAAGGTCTGGAAMTGRTGTTGCYAGTGGTATTTCTTGKTTTTCTTTGGTATGAACCCTTCTCAGAGCCACTTCRTTCCAATGGAGTCACCAGATAGATGATTACAACCGAAAATGTGTCCAGACTTTGTCTATCATCAAAGTTGGATCTTGTCGTCTCTCGAGGAAGATGAGCTTCAATCTCCTCTCCCYGGAAATGGCGCCAATTTGTTATCACTCCAGGAAACTCTCCTAGGCTGTATCTCAGAGATGTCTGGTAACTTAAMCTWTTTGTAATTATTTTCTCAATAATRGGTGTGGGTTTGGATCCAAATGAATATCTAAATCAYTGGATTCTATCTTCAATATARTCTAGCTATATTCATGCAGTACAAGACCTTCAAGAKCTATTATCAGATAGGTTTGTAGATCAAATGGATAAGAAAACCAATCAATTAACCAGAACATACACAACAATATATATGATGGGTCAACAAACTAGCAAAGGATGCTTATGATTCTTGCTTAACAATCAAAGGTAAGATGACAGTTACCATGGGACCTTTAAACATAGACAAAGAAATAATTTCAACTCATAGGCATAGAAAAAGATAAAGAGAGTCTGATAATAACAATGAAAGAAGCTTGCAGGCTTAATATATTAAATAAAGTGTCTTTATCACAATAACCGTGGATTATAGAACTCAAAATCGAACCCTTTGTTCATCAAAATTTTCCTAAAATATTGAATCGAATATTGAATCAAATTTTTCCTAAAATAGAAAATCAATAACTGGCCCAAGAAAATAGGCAAAGATCCTATAAACTAGTTCAATTCATATCCTCGAATGATCTTTATGTTCTTCATATCCTTTGGCAGGTGTAGTGAGCCTTCCGAGGCTGTTGGATTTCATGTGTTATGAGAGGTGTCGAAAATGACACCTGTTGACAGTCAAACAGCTTTATAGCTAACCTTTTTTGACTTTTCTATCTTGTAGAGCATATCCATAACCAAAACAAACTCTTGATAAGGATGTCATTAATTATTTTCCATCGATTGGAACCATTTCTGAGGCTTTTGGACAAGGAAAACTTGGATCTGTGCAAAAATATTAACTTTCTTCCTTATCAGTGCTTTCGGCAGCTAGAGTAGACAGAATTTGGACCAATTAGCTACTGAAAGCTCTACTTTTGATGGCTAATGAACAATCACAATGTTTGCCTAAGCCACTAAAACCTGAGATTAGTGAAATTATCAAAATTTCAAAAATACCTTTTGTCTTAGCTCAAAAATGCCTTAGGGATGATCTTTTAAGGCTTCTGCATCTTGCTCAAAGCCTATAGCGTTACCAGTTGCCTCTGGTTCATTACAATGAAATGCTACCTCTGCTAAGGTTTCAAGAGTAGCATGTGTTTGAGCCTGGTGTTTTGAAGACACAGCTTATTTCCTCAAAGCCCTGACATTTTTCTTCAAGCCTTGAGCTACTCTCCATAAGTTGTTATAGTCTTTTACAATCTTTTCCTTTATGCTTTCATGAGCTAGTCTTTCCAGGGATGAGTTTCTTTCTAAAAAATGTTTCGACAGGGTTTCGTATATGGTTTTAATTACCCTTTCTAGCACTCCTTGTTCAACTAACTTCTTCTTAAGCTTCTTGATTTCCTTTGATTTACTCTGCTTCACTCTTTTGCTATATGAGGCATCTGCAATTTGTGGTTCTTATTCTTCTTGAGGTGTAGGTGATGGAAGGTCTTCATAACTTGTTGTGTATATATATACAAAAACATAATTTTCACGTCTTGTGGTAACTGAATCCTCGTGCCCTGTTTGAATCTGGTGCTCTACCTTCACAAGTTATGTAGACTATAATGGCCTTTAGTAAAAGCTGCCATTTTTCTTCAAGGAAAGACAAAGGAATGTCTTTATTCCATATCAAACCCCTCTGTTATGGTTTCAAATAAGATCTGAATTCAACATTCTTAGTGACAATAGTTTTAAACCAATTTTCTCCAATCCTGGGAAGCTCTATCACCTCGGCTATGAGAGCTTCATCTATCTCAAATTCATCTCGACCAATGACTGCTTTCTTTCCATAGAAATTCAAGGCAAAGGCTTCTGCCACCTGCTGGTGAGAACTCTGTAATTTTTTACAAAAATTATAACAACATGCATCCCTGAAAAATTGGCATACCTCCGGGTGTGATTCCAAGTAGTTGATATCATCGAGCTCGTTCCTTCTTTCTTCATCTATCACAATGCTTCTATACACCTATGATCAAAAAGAAAACAGATTTTGGGGGAAAGATACATAGTGTAGAGTTAGGGAGATTCAGCTCGGTTGTGATAGGGATGAGAAAATTGAGGCAAGCTTTAGAATGTGGCACTGATTACAAGGAATGAAATAGAATGGTTTGTGATTTGGAGCAATCATGGTCGATGACTATAATGATGGAGGGTACGTAAGCATATGTTTTGATGAAACAATGATCCAAAAAGATTTGCTATATCATACAGAGATCATCTCTCAGTCATGAATGGTTCATTTTCCTGTCTTTTCGATGGATAAATGAAATAATAAAACTTCAAACCCGATGGTTTAAATGTGTGAAAGGACGTGTTGACTCTTCCCCCACTCCTGCGATTTTGATGGCTAAAATAGCCCTGAATTCCTTTGTTTTAGCTACCGAAAGCTAAGGCTTTCAGTGGCTAATGAACAATCGAAATGTTTGCCTAAGCCACTGAAACCTAAGATTTGAAATAGATCAAAAGAAAACTAAGTGAAAGTTTATTCTAACTTTATTACATGCATAGAGCTCTAAAAACTGAGCTTTAAAAAATTAAAAATGTGTTTTTTTAAAAGACATCCTATCACCTAAAATGACATAACTCGATTGATTTATTTGAGGAGATAACAATATGTGCAAGTCTACTTGTTGTGTTGCAGCTATTGAGAATTATTAGGTCAATTGTCCCTATACAGTTTCAGCCAACTACCATTTGCCAGACCTTGCATTTCTTTTCCTGTCAAGTCCTTTAGTTTCATAGATCCTCCATCTGTGACATACTTCACTTCATATGGCCCTACCCAATGCATTATGAACTTACCAGGATGCTGCAAATATTTTTTGTCGAAGAGGAGAACTAGATCTCCCTCCTTAAATCTCTTCTTCTTTATGTGTTTGTCATGCCAAGATTTGTCCCTTTATTTCTGCAGCTTTTGGTGGAATCCTTCTAGAACCCTTCCTTCTTCCAGTTCCATAAGTTTAATTAACCTTTCTTGTACTGTGCCTCTTTATTTCATATTTGTAATTACTGCAACGCATAGACTAGGTACCAAAAATTCTAATGGCACCACTGCTTCTTATCCATACACCAATCTGAATGGTGTTTGTCCTGTCAAATTCTTGCATGTAATATGTTATGCCCATAATATTGCTACTATTTTTAAATCCCAATTCTACTGTCCCATTTTCGTGAGGATGATATGGTAGTAGAGAAATTTAATCATTTTTAACCATATAATCCAATTGTTGTATCAATGTAACATTATCATCCAATAACTGCAAAGTAAATAAGAAATGAACAAATGAATAATCATACACATACATGTACACCAGTGTTTTACATGGAAACCCAAATCGGGAGAAAACCACAGAATGATTTTTCTTATATGTCTTGAAGAATTACATTCATTGGAAGCACCAACATCCTTTGTTTTCCAGTTGCAACTAAAAGGAGGCTCCAACCCCCTAGTTTCTCAGGCTACAACCTGAGGGAATATCCAACTCCCCAATTCTCTAGATACAACTAGAAGGAGTCTACAACACCCTATGTTCTTCGGCTACAACCGGAAGGTGGCTACAACCACCTGTCCTTGTCTCGTCCTACCACCTTGAAGTAGAAGTAGAATTATGGAACCACTATCACACTATCAATGTGAGATATACCATTGTAAACCTGTACAAATAAATCTGAACCATGCATCAACTTGTACCTCAACCTGTAATCAACCTATACCATAAACAAGTGCATCAACCATGCACCAACCTGTACCAACAACTTGTAATCAAACTGTACCATAAAAAAGTGCATCCAACCATGTACCAAGTATGTACCAATCATGTGTCAACTACTCATCAACTATGACTCATCAATATGTACCAACATCATCAACTATACACCTCATGTATGTGCCAACTCATTAACTACTTGTCTCAACCATGTACTCAACATGTACCTCACCCAAAATCCCTCATCAATTTCATCATCCAAATATGATTTGTAGCTCTGTAATAGACCTGGTGTATATAATAACATTCCTGCAAATCTTCCTTAACTTCAACAACAAGAGACTAGCATTTTCATCAAACTTTTCTTTAGTCTCACATGCCTAGTTTTGGATTAGTGAACAACCCTAACTTGAAGTAATCATAAATTTGTACCTATAATGTATAAAAATATGAAACTGAAAAAAATGTTCTTTAGTGTGTTTTATGTAATTCCTCCAGGTGTCACTACTTGGAACCTCTCAGAAAAGGATTTATAGCCAAAATGGCATACCTTGCTAAATTATGGCTTATTATAGAGAGTGACCTTGTAGAGCGTGCCCCAAATGGAATATTTGTTGAATTTATATGAAACTATTACATAGAATACTATAGACTATACCCTAACCAACACATTTGGTTTCACTGAAGTTTGATCTGTTATGAAGAAGTTATGACGTTTTTACCCGAAACACCTGTTTTTGACTAGTTTCAGGACTAGCCACAAACCCTATTTTCCATGGAATGTAATTCAAACAATACAATGACCCACAAGCTGAATTTGTTACCACAGATACTTGGATATGTTTTCTCAATGGAATAGAAATTTCGTGGTCTGAATCATTGTAGAAAAAACGTTATAGCGAAAATGGTGAGATGACTTGTAAATAACATACCTTAGAAAGCACCATCAAAAGAATTTATCCTTCCTTGCATTTCGACCTTATTTTCTTCACCTTCCCTTAGAATTTTGGCTTAGATATCCTTGGTTACCTCAGACACCTATAGATATTCAATATTCTCAAGTGTGATTAAAATGAGAGAGCCTTGTCTCTTATTTATACTCTCCAAGTAGCTTCCTTAAAAACATCTTCTAGGTCACTTGGCCCCACTTTCCTTATTTTAGGGTTAACCCACTTCTAATTTCTCCATTAAATTTATTATTGAAATAGTTTGGTTTATATTCTCTTTGAATTACAATACACTCATTACTTCACTTTATCATTTACCTTTTAAAATCTCTTAAGCCACTTTGACTACTTTGACCTTTTGGGGCTTCTAGATGACATATGAGGATCCTCCAACTTCGTAAGGCCATAACTCTCAAACCGTGAGGAGTTATGTGACGTTACACATACCACCAGAAATGGAATGACATTTAATATCCATATAGAATAGTATTATCTGAAAATATATCATAACTCATACCTTTACCCATCAAACAAACTTGGGTCCATTGCCCAAACCTGGGGTCTCCAACTTCTCATGGCCATAACTCTATAACCGTGAAAAGTTATGTGACGTTCCACATACCAACAAAAATGAAATGACAAGAAATATCCATCTAGGATAGTTTAACTGACAAATTCATTGTCCTTCATCTCATTATTCCACAAGTAAGCGTGGGTTCTCTTACTTCGCAAAGAGTCTTCCCATGAGGGCTTTTACCATAAGGGGACCACTTTGGATTTCATCCATATTTAATTCTTATCAACCATGAAAAGACAATAATGAGTCATATTTACATCAAACAATCGTGGGTGCATTACCCAAAACTTTGTGTTGTGGGGCTTTCTTCAAAGGTTGACATCAATGAAAACCAACCTTAATCAACAATACTCTTATGGTGATAGTCTTCAAACTCCTCATTCATAGCCTAGATGGTACTATTAATAAAATGGGTGCCTTGGTCATTTATCAAAATCCTAGGACATTCAAATATTTTAATCACCTTCTCAAATAAGAAGTGTGTTGTTGTCTCTCCACTGCAATCCTTGACTAGTGTTGATTTTTCCCATCTGGTTAAATATTATGTCACAATAATGATGTATCTTTCTCCTCACCTTCTTGTTGGTGGATTAATAAGTCCTACAAAATCTATTTCCCACTTTTCAAATACCTAAAGAATTACTTGGGGTCTTAGGGGCATCTCATCCCTCCTGTTGGGTTTGTCAACTCTCTAACATACATCATGGTTCTAGAAATATTCTTTTGCATCCTTATGAATTGTTGGCAACCATAGACCTACGCGCAATAATTTTTGTTATGTATCCTTTCCTTCATAGCTTCCTCCATCTATACCTTCTGAGATTCTGCTAGAACTATGGGCCATTCATTCTCCATCACACACCTTCTAAAAATTCTATCTGTGCCCATCTTGTATAAATGAACTGCAATTAGTTGATAGTCTTCAGCTCTAACTACCAGGTTTTTCTTTTGTGTGGTTCTAAACTCCTTTGGTGCAACTTATGTTCTCAATAATTCAATGATATCAACAAAGTACTCATCAACTATCTGTACTGAAAATAATTGTGAATTGGGGAAGTTTTATTCTAAGTTAGTAGGTTCTTTTGCATTGGTTATCCTTGAAAAGTAATCTGGTCCTGCATTCAGTTTTCTTGGTTTAACTATTACTTCAAAATCAAATTCCTGGAACAATAATAGCCATCTATAGATCCTGCCCCCCAACACTAGCTTGTTGACTAGATATTTGAGGGAAGAATGATATGTGAACATTTTAAAGTGCTTGCCCAAAGTAGTGTTTGAATTTCTGTAGTGCATACACCATGGCTAGCCTTCTCTTTCTGTTGTGTTGTAATTTTTCTCTAATCCTGATAACTTCCTGCTTGCAAAAGCTATAGGATGATCTAAGTCACCTACTCCTGGCTATGCAAAAATTTCTCCAAGTGCTATTGTCGATGCATCTACATTCACATGAAATGTCTTTTCCCAATTGGGAAACACTAAAATAGTTGTTGTCGCCATCTTCTCCTTCAAAGTATCCAATCCATGCTGACAAACCTCATTCCACTGAAATTTGGTGTCCTTCTTCAACAACTTTTCCATCGGTGTGGTAATCTATGCATACCCATTGATAAACTTTCGGTACTACCCTATATGTCCAAGTGTGGCTCTTAACTGGTGCACTGACTTTAGTGGTGGTAAGTTTACAATTACAACAATCTTAGAAGGCTCTACCAATAACCCTTGTATTCATACCACATGTCCTAACAATATCCCAAAGGGTGTGCTGAAAATACATTTTTTGATGTTTAATAAGATCTGACATTGCCTGCACCTGTCCAACATTACTCTTAAGAATTATACATGGTCTTTCAAAAGACTAAAAATAGTCCAGTCATCCAAATATACTTCTAAGAAATTATGTATGAAATATTTAAAAGTAGCTATGACCACCCTTGAAAAGATAGTTGGTTCATTCTTTAGTCCAAAGTGAATAACTATGTACTGATAGGATCCCCAGTCTATAGAAAATGCAGTCTTATGGCTATCCTCTGGAGCTATTTTAATCTGATGATAACCTTAGAATCCATCTGTGAATGAATATGCTTCCTAGCCTCCCACATTCTCCAAGAAATCATTTGTAAAAGGGTAGGGAAACGATCATGTAAGAAAGCATCAGTTAATTTCCTTAGATCTACACAAATTTTTATTCCCTCTTATTTCTCTTCTTGGGCCACCATGGGGCTGATCCATTCAAATTCTTCCACTGGCTCTATGATACCAACTTCTAGCATTCAGTCAAGTTCCTCTTTCACTTTTTTCTTATACACTAGATTCATCCTATAAGGTCTTTTTCTAACAGGTCTAGCATATGGTTTTAAGGGTATCTTCATCTCACCTAGCTCACCTACTATTCTTGTCATCTATGTAAATTTCGTTGGAAACAAGTCAATGTATTCACACAGTAATTTTTTTATCCTTTCCAGTGTCTGTTCATCCTAGTAGTCTCCAATGCTTGTTATTTTATGGTTTCCTTTTGTCCCAATGTTGACTTTCTTGACCTTAATTGGTGCAGCAAATGCCTCTAACTCCAGAGATGGAAATTCCACCT
>ML813800.1:137112-153857 GCA_009831015.1 Picea engelmannii | reverse complement strand
CATAACACTCATGGAGTACATGAACCACTTTCTTCAGATGAAGAAAAGCTTTTATATCGCCTACAGTGTCGAGGATATATAAAACTTAACTAAAATGCCAACCTTTGAGCTTTGTCCATGATTAAGAGCTCCTTAATTTTGAGACTCGGAGGTAACCAAAGCAATATGTAGGATATTAACATGAACCTCCAAAATTGTGAAGCAGAAGGTTAAAAGTCCAAACCAAACTACACAGTAAATAAATAGTAATATGGCAGTTGATATTTGTACGATGCTTATTTTATGAACTTGCTGACTTGTTGAACAAACTTTAGTTCAAGCCTTCAAGCATGCCAGAGATACTCAAATCAGCATGAATGGGCAAGTTACCAACAGAAACTAAATTCGTTAATTTCAGGGAACGTACTCTGATACAATGTTAATTTCATATCATGGTAACCAGATTTTTCATTCGAAAATAACCTAAACAGTACTAGGTAGCTAAAAACTGAAAACCTCCAAAAAAACGAGCAACTTCTGAATAAGGTAATCTACAAACACATATTTCCAGAAATACGAACAACGCAAACAAAAAACTCAATGCTCAACACAACATCCATCTTCTATTGAAAACTGAAAGAAGAATTACATCACTATAGTTCAAAACACAAATAAGCTAACCAACACAATGGTTCGCCCAGCATCTCCTATATAGACTAGGAGAAACTAGGATTGATCCTTGTGGAGGAGGCCCCACACATCCTTGGGGACATCTCCCTCAGGGACATTCTAGAGGAAATGAAATATCTAGCATAAATGCATTTTCTTAGTTTTCTCCATTTTCAGTTCATGTTTTTGCATTATGAATAAAACCATTCAATTCCCTTTTGATGACTAAATTATCTTGCTTTCTTTTTCATAAACCCTGTTGCTACTGAGATCTTTTCATTTATAGTCCTACCAATCATTTTGTACAACTCGCGTTGACTGATGTAGGATTCCTTAGGGCCCACCTTTCAACAAGTCTTGCCTCATCGACCTCAACACCTTATCTGGGATAGAGACTAGAGTCCTTATGAGTACCTTGAGGCTTGCGTGCCTTAATGGCAAGTTATCTCTCTGAAAATCATGGGAATACATCAATGTCCCTTGATATTTATATCTTGCAAGTGGCTCGACATCATCTCATTCATTCGCACTTCGCAACATGTACTTGGTTACCTTGGCACTCATTAACATCAATGGTGAGATTGCCTTGCATTGGTTAACGACATCCATCAATGGTCGGTAATCCAATGACTTATTTTCATGCTCGACATCCACACATTTATTTGCATGATTAGAATTGTACCATCATGTTTAGAAGTAGGTGAAAATATATACACTTTTCCATGACTCCATCAGCAGTTGCAGCAGTATTTTTCCAGCCATATGAGAGTACCACAATTCCATTTTCATCCTTCATCTTTCGATTTATACAACCAATCAGCAGATGAGATTCCTTCACTTCACATTCCATGAGAAGCAGACACATTTTTCATGATCTAGTAGCAACTACATTCCTATTGCATAGTTCATCTACTTTTGGGGGGTACGTGGAGGTATGTTGTTTTCTAAACTTTAATCATGCAATTCCTTACATGCTAGAATGAATGCATTGGAAAATTCCCTCACCATGTTCTATTGTCTTTCTCCTTTTCGTACACGTAACACATCTTCAATTGGGGGGCGGGGGGGTGTATTCATTACCATTTGATTCTATTTTCCATATGTCACCTCACTTACCATTGATCAACATGTCTCTTCCAAACTACACCTTGTTGCACCTTGATTCCATATATTGCTCTATTTTGGCATGATTCATAACATGAAGAGAAGGCTTTCTAATGTACATTGATGGTTCATCATTTCCAATGCATGTATGCTTTCAAATCTTATGTATTGTAGAAAAAAAAAAACAAGTAATGTTGTTAACACAAGAAACAACATTTGTTATATTCATGGTTGTCACACAAGAACCAACCATAAGAAAAATGTTGCCACTCATGCATTTCAGATCATGGAATGATTTCATTAAAGAATACAAAAGTCCCAAAGAATAAACATGCAAGGTTGCATGAGGATATGCAACCCGGTCAATTGAGGGGAGGGTGGATTTTCATCCTATTTATTGTTCAAAAAAATATATAATCATGCAAAGTCAAAATTGAGAAGAAAATTTTTATGCAAGGTTGCATGAGGACATGCAACAAGTTCAGTTGGGGGGTATGTTGAGTCTCAGAATTGTCACATTTTCATCCTCTTTCCTTTCACCATTATTCACATTTATCCTTATTCTACCACTCCATAAACCATTCATTAATACCATTTTCATAATTAAATATGGGTTTAGCCTTATTATTTTCGAAAGCATTTATTTTAGTATTAAAAGAGAATTTGTGATTAAATATTATAAAATTGACATATTTTTCATATATATCTCAAATATTTGTGTGAGATTTGTAATGTAGGGATATTTGAATCTTTCAACCAATGAGTATTCAAAAGTTTCTCGAATGTTTTCTCCATCTTTTCACAATTTTAAGGAGATAATTCAAGCTAATTTCAAGGAGGAATATCATGAGAGAATTTGTGTAATTATAGAAAATTGGTTGAGAGAAAAGTGGAGAGGATAAGTATTTTGTAAATATAGAAAATTGGTTGAGAGAAAAGTGGAATTGTAATTATGAGTTGCTTATCTTCTTTTCAAATCACTCATGTATAAATAAGAGGTCTCTCTCCTCATTTTAAAGGAGGAGAGGAAGAGAGAAAGTAGAGAAGAACATAGTTAGTCTTTTCTCTTAAGATAATGATTTAGTCATGGATTTGATCATGTTGTAATAGAGTTGATGTTTTAGATCAATTTCTCCATAATAGATTTGTTATTTTGAGTTGTTAATATAGATTTTATGTGAGCTCACATATGTTTGTCATTTGTTATTTGTTATTTATGCTATAAATGATATTTCCTTTGTCTAAATTCATGCTTTCTCAATCAGGTTTAATTTATGCAATTTCACGCTTTCGTTTATGTCATGCAATTTGATTTCATGCTTTCTCAATCAGGTGTAATTTATGCAATTTCATGCTTTCGTTTATTTTATGCAATTCAATTTCAGTCATGTGTTTATTTTTCATTAGATTAGGTTAGCTTGATTTCATCCTGCATATATTGTTCTTTCACCTCGAAGCTTACGAGCCCTGAGTTGACAATTTTATGTCGAATTCATTAGCATATAAATCACTCGACAAGTAGTTTAAAGAAGGGGGTGGAGAAAATTTGAATCTCCCCAAAGTATCAATCTACCAAGATTTTAATAACATGGAGGAATTAGTCAATACAAATGAGGGATATTGACAACAAGGTAGAGAAGTAATAGATAAAAGTCCCAATTTATCAGTTATGTCTCAAAAGAGTACCTCAATAAGAACAAAACCTGGGAGAAGTGTTTGGAGATAAAAAATAAAAAAAACACCTACCGGAAGTTCAGACGATGGCGGTGATAAAGACCCACCAAAGAAAAATCTCATATCATATATACTTCTTCCAAAAGTAAAATGGATATATAGAAAACAAGGTTAGGCGTACCTGAAACTCAAGAAATTTCATGGAATATGGATGTGGATGAGCTTATCGAAGAACCCAGTTGGCATGAGAAAAGACTATTGGAAACCCGAGAAATCTCAAAATCCCTAGTCACTCAAGAACTAGAGATATTTGAATAGGAATCTATAACTTTTCACCTTACAGCCTACAATCGAGCATCTAAAAAAAAATTAATTAAGAAAGTTAATACAAAAAATAAAATTGCATCCAAGAAATGGAAATCAACAATTGATTTCGTTGGGGTTGCACCATAAAAAAATGTACAATTCCATGAAGCAACCATAGAAGTCCAGAAGCAGTTTGTCAGTAACATTGAAAAGGAAAATTTGGAAATAAAACAAAAAGTAAAAGAATTAGTGGCAACTTTAATTCTAGGACCATTTTTTGTGGAACCTTTAAATACAGTTCAACCAACACTCACTTTAGAATATATCCCGAAAAGTAACAACAAATGGAAATTTTCATCTAGTTTGTTGCGAGCAATACGAAAATATGTTGGAGATGGGATACAAAAAATAATAGATTTGATTCAATAAATTTGGGAGCTTGCACAAAGCTCTACCAACTTTGCAGCAAGGATTACAAATTCAAGGAATATCTTCAAAAATATCTAGAGAATGATGAAGGTTTCTACAGGGACGTTGTGGGTACATTCTCAGCTCAAGTTTTAAGCTTGATTGATATCGTATAAGAGATAAAAACCTTCCTTCAAACATCCGGATGAAACAAATTAATGCATGTTGGTTGAATAGAATAAAAAAATTGAGAGAAATGATAAATGAACTAGATTCTTTAAAGAGAAAAAGAGGTTAACTTATTCTTTAAGTTGTTTGATCTCAGGAAAGAACTTGATGGCCCTAGTCTATTAATGGATACAATACTTTAATCTAAGGATAAATTATTAGACGAACTTAGCGTATTGAAAGTTGCATGGAAAAATGAGTTCACCGAATCAATAGAATTCTTCAAGAAAGAAATCAAAAGGTGGCTATTAAGATACATCAACAAAAATTATGAGGTGGATGACACATTGCACCAATCAGCATGGACCTAAGAGAAATAGAGAATGAATTGTTCTAAATTAAGAGTAGCCATGAGATTATGGTGGCCCCCATGAGGGAATATATTGAATATTCGTTAAGAAAATACTTAATCAAAATCACTAAGCTATAACAAAAAGAAATAGTTGCAGCAATTATGCCACATCAACCACAACAAGCATCTAAAAAAGAGGCACCAACAAAAAATAAGGGTTCATAAAAACTTTTTGTCACAATGAGTCAAGTAGAAACCCTATTCCTCCCCTTGTTATGATTCTTCTACAATCATTTGTCATAGTTCCTTCCATTCATGGATGATTTTAGGGGCTAAATTTCGCTCATGGGCTAATTTTCCATGGTTTTTTCAAAAACTAGATTCGTTATTTTAAAAATGATTCGCCAAAATTCTATAGGATAAAATTATTTTACCTTAAAAATCGCCGAAATTTTATAAAAAACTATATAGAATCCTTAAAAATTTGAATATTTTTACAAAAATATCGCCAAACATTTATAGTTGGCATATGAAGGATTAGTAAGATTCGCCAAGGTTTCTACATTTTAAAATAAATTTCTATCCTTAAAATCATCCCTGCTTCCATTTCCCAGTAATATCTGAAACCCAGGTTGATCATTGATTGTTTTTCATGTGTCTCCCAAATGTTTTCGTTTCATGGTCCATGGGAGCCCCATCCTAGTCCTCTTTGAAGGACAAATGCAAATATTTTATTTCAAGACATTTACTTTGTATTTTTAAAGAAATTATGTTTTAGGTTCCCAGAGAAATATTTTGGGATATTACATTACTGCAATGTCAAAGACTTTGATCCAAGCATCAAATTTCAAATGTGTATCTATCATAATTTTTTTTGTGTTTAATGAAATTATCATTTAAAGTTATATGTCATATGTGGTCTATACTTTCATGTTTACTTTCCTTTAATATTATGTTTTGTCTTAATGAATGTTGTGATGGAAATGTCATTATATTTATTTCTACACTCTTTCGGTTTATGATCCTGGAATATATTGTAAATATTTATTTTCATAATATACTTGGTCCCGTCTCAGGTATTCTTTGAATACTTATTCCAAATAAGTCTGGTCCTTCTCAAGAATTTTTATATTTCTGCATGCAATTGTATTTTAAAAATAGAGGAGTAACACCTCTTTAAAAATGCAGGAGGATTTTATCCTCGTGAGGTTGAATCAAAGACCATAAAATAGGATTTTAGATCAACATAAATAAATTTACTTTCAATAAATAAAAATATTCAAATAATAAAAGGTAACACAATGGTACCTTATCAAAGGAAACTTATAGTTTTAGGAAATCCCTTTAGAGCATAATAGTTGTAAGGACATCACAAGAGATTGATATTGTGGTTCAAAACAAAAGTATGCATAAATTGGAGTGTCCCAAAATTCATTTCCAACTATTCAATAAAGTGAAGCAATATGCAAAACAATGGATTTCCATCCTTTAAATTTTTCAAAATGCACATGCCATCATTTTGGTAAATATTACCAAAAGTATCACTATAAAATTGTGTTGTGCCATCAGATTCTACAAACTCAAAAGATTCTATAGCATGTGTAGACTAACAACCATCCGCTTCAACTGCAAAAATGCTACCCCAAAATTTCCACCTGTAAACTTTAGTTGACAATTTAGACACGGAAAAATAATAGTAGACAATGAACATCATATTTTTTTTCTAGTTACAACCTCAAAGGTTACTCTCTAAAACCTATTATGGATTTCACATTTGATAAATTAAAAATTCTACAAGATGCCACATCTTGGATTTCTTCCAAGGCCTTATGTAGAGGAACCAATAAACAACATTTCTCTACTTGGTTATTTCAAAGAAAATATATATTTAGTTTCTAATAATAAGTAAACAAAAAAACATCTTTAATTTCCATGTCAACAAAAAAATAGTCATTCTATAGTCTATTGTCTAAGAAATATTCAGTTTGTCAACGTTCTGCTAGGAATTCCATTTTGTGTGTTCAAAATTCCCTTTTTTTCCATGCTTCCCTCCCAAATTCCCTGCTAGAGTAATTTCGATAAAATGTAGAAAACTAGACTTTCCTAAACTAAAATGGGAAATTTTATAACAAAAATAGTAAAAAATGAAAAAATATATTTTAAGTGAGTCCACCCCACCCTACCACAACTCAAAATAAATAATCTTAATCTCAAGAATACATATTTATAAAACGTTATGGATTGAGAAATCAAATACCTTATAATTTAAAATTTTCTAAGTCATTCATCTATGGCCCATCTCTTATTATCATAAACAGTCCACTTAGCATTCATTATTAAGAAATTATAAAAAAAAAATTGAAGAAAAGCATCATTGTTGATATTGAGTTTTATTTCAAAAATTATATATCACATTTATGCATGCGTATTAATGCATATAAGTAAATAAAAGTCAATAAATAACTTTATGCCCTGTTGGATTATGTGGGATGATTTCAATTAATTTAAGAATACAAATTTACAGAATGTTATGGACAAGGAAATTGTAACGACCTCCTCGTTACGACAACCATTCTAGTAATAGGTGCAATTTTTTTTTTTGTTTAAGGTGTGTGCGCACATGTAGAAGTAACAACACACTTAACTATACGACGCCACTCGACAACCAATCAAGACGCAACCACGACAAGGCAAAACTGAAGGCACACAACGAGTAAATGCAACAATATATGATCACAGGCATATGGCGCACAACACAGCATTAAGACATACTGGGGGTGCATAGTAAGGACACAGAGGGAACACTCCAGGGTGTTAGGGTTACTATTTCTACACAGGAAAGCAGGGCGTTTAGTCTTATGTCTTCTCGAAATAAGATTAGACAGGCTCCTGGCCGACTGCTCAGGAAGAAACTAGTAACCTGACCTAGAACAAGACACAAGCAAGACGAACACAACAAGACGATCCCGACATATCACAGTGAAAACAGGCAATAACGCCCCTAGACATAAGGCGTACAACTAGCAGTTGCAAGTAGACAATGACACCAGGTGTTAAGTACAGTACAGTCACAGACGGAAGAATCCAACTGTAGAGTTTACTATTTCTGCACAGAAAAGCAGGGCTTTTAGTCTTATGTCTTCTCGAAAGAAGATTAGACAGGCTCCTGGCCGACTGCTTAGGCAGAAACTAGTAACCCGACCTAGAACAAGATGCAAGCAAGATGACCAAGCACTGCAAAAATCAAAGACAACCACGACTTCTATGGAAGATGCAAGTCAGAAGGATTTCGACATCGACCAACCACTATTGAGACTCAGGACCTTAATCATAGACCAATTATTCTATTGAACTTCATTAGTAGACGAGATACCCGGCCAATCGTAAAAGAATGTAAATTTAAGTTCAAATTCCCCAATCACAATCTTAGTAGTTCAAGGTACTGATTCAAGGTCCTTATATCTAAACTCATTAATAACCAAAGATTTAATCGTATTAAGATATGTCCATAATGCCATTATTTTTCATAAAATACCTAACACTAAAATTGCACCTTAATTTATAACGACATATATTACCCTTACATAAATGGAATAATATTTTAAAATTGCTTTACCCCCCTAAAGTGAAACCACTAACTAGCATCAAGGATTTCCTTCTTAATTGAATACATGAGTAATTCCTTCTTCAATTGAAGATATAAACAATTCCTACTTAAATGAATGTATAAAGCAACATCATATTTGAATTTAACAATATAACATCATACTTAGAAATACCATCCTATTTATAAATAACACCATAATTGAAAATTCAATAACATCATATTTAGAAGGGCAATATATAATAATATAATCTCTAATTAAAAATAACATCATAATTAAAGGTAACATCACATTGAAAATTACAATATAACCTCATATTAAAAAAATGGCAATATATCAAACTAACCATATTTAAAATGACACTTTTTAAGAATATACAGAAATGACAAAAATAACAATGTTAAAGAAAACAATAATTAAAATAATGATAAATAACGTGTCATTAAATAGAAGGGCTTCTCATTACAGATATTGGTAATAAAATATTCGAGGTGCTACCAGGATAAACTAAAATCAAGG
Source organism: Picea engelmannii (assembly GCA_009831015.1). Taxonomy (NCBI): domain Eukaryota; kingdom Viridiplantae; phylum Streptophyta; class Pinopsida; order Pinales; family Pinaceae; genus Picea; species Picea engelmannii. The sequence goes on along the minus strand of ML813800.1, from coordinate 145,073 downwards.
AAAGCCTAATTGATAACAATCACTATATATAAAAAAAAATCTAATTGATAAGGACCACTATAATAAAACAAGGCTTTTCTTTTCTTTTTCTTTTTTTGTTGGGAAGGAAAAACTTTTAACAATCCTTCGTTAAAAGAACTTTCTATGCATATCATGTGGTAGATGAAACATTTCTAAAAGGTAGAGTGAGAAAAACCAGCAGTTCCAAAAGTATGTTATATTTTATAATTTATTTTTTTTAAGTGGAACGTTACGAATTTGAGCCAACAAATACTCAATAGTTATTTCCTTTTAAATACTTCCATCCCATTAAATTAGAAACAAGTCGTGGCAACCTAAAATTACAACGAGTTATGGCAACTGAAATATTTTCCTGCTAGCAGATGCACAGGCGTAGGGGAAGGCTGCCAGCCAATTTAAAGCTCGGGAAAATGGGTAAGAGAGAAAGGGTTGGCTAACTGACAGTGCGTCCCTTCCATGATAAATTTACTCTTCTACAATCGACGGTTTAAAGGTTTCTCTTTTTACAAGGCGTCATTTGGGTGCCGTCAAAACGGCGACCGGTGAAGGGAGACGTATGACAGCTCGCAACCTGTGTCAGTTTACCCATAAAGCTCGCAGGAAACTTTCATTGAGAATTTACCCAGTCCAACCCGAATTGATTCACCGAATTAAAGATGTTATTAATTAGCCGAAATGAGAGTAATGATAAAAGGATACAGATAGTATCTTAGATTGATAAAGATAAGGAGAAGGACTGAATACTGGTATATTTTGTTATTTAAAGGTTCGGTGTTTGCGTTTAATAATATCTATTTTAAAATATCTGACATTTAATAATGACTTTGAATAATTAGTATGTATATAATATTTTGTAAATCCCTGTAGGAATGGGTTCAAATAAAATTTAAGTACGTTGAGTAATGCTAATATCTCATTAAATGGAAATTGTAACAGTTTGATCTATTTTTGTTTTGCGCTAACAAATTTTTGTTTTAAATGACCTTTTTTTTTTGCAATAACAAAAAATATTTTCTTTTGCAATAATGTAAATGTCTAATTATATTTCAATGGTCTGCCACTCGGATTGGTATTGGTCGCAATAAAGGGACCATGATCAAAATACATACTATCTACAACTATAGGCAGTATGGGTTCATCACTGCCAAAAATATGAATGTACCGAATTGATTAACTGGACAACCCACTTGACAAATAATATCTGTATCAAAATGAAATGAAACGATAGTGAAAATCATAACAGGAAACCCTAATACATATCTCATAATAGCATTGCAATTGTGCAGTTTGAAGCTGAGCGCATAAGAAAAAGATCAATACATTACATATATGGAATTCGATGGTGGATTATGCTATCATTTACGAACGTTGCAACATTTAAAACACCAACACTGATTACCAATGTCCGCCAGCAACGGAAACGCCCAGCAATGAATATATCACAGGCCACAAAAGGGAAAAATGCAACTGTCATTACACCCATGAATGAGGACGCAGACTCGAAAATAAAATAAAATAAACCGCAAATGCAACAATACCCAGTCTGAAAGAAAACGCCCATGTACTACATAATGCATTGCCATTTAAACGCCCAAATATATTCTAGTAAGATGCACACCATTAAAACGTTTAAACGTAGATCAAGAATGCCCAAATATATTCCAGTAAGACGCAGTTCATTCAACGCCCCACACATACAATGAATCAACGTATTTATGGCAATAACCCAGCAGTAGATTCCACAAATTTTCAGCAATAAACTCCGCATTACACCCACGAAATTGCAGCAGTAATAATATAAAAAAAACGCAATGCCAACGACTTTACAAGATTGCAGTAAGGAAAAAACGAAAAGCCGAACGAATTTATAGGATCGGAACAGCATTGTCCTCAGCGAAATTTGCAGAAATAATGAAAAACGAATGCCCAATGAGTTTAAACCTTCATGATCAATAAACAAACAAATAGCATTCGAATTTCCAGAATGGGTCCATAAACAAAACAGAAAGCATTCAAATTTCCCAACGAACCAGAGTTTTCCTATCAACAGAGGTACAACATTCACAACGGTTACCCATTCACATGCAGATCTGAACATACATCCAAAAGCATTCTACTCTACCAGAATTAAAAATCATACCGTTGCCTTTCGCTTGCCTCGGACGACGTCCCGTGCTCCGTGCCGCTTCCCGCGCTCCATGCCGCTTCCGCTTTCCGACCGTAGAAAGCTCACCGGTACCTCCCAGCCAAACGCTAGGGGTACTCTACTTCCCCCTTAGCCCCCCGAGCCGCAAAGGGGCCACACAAGATCCAGAGATAAGACTAGCTTCTCAGCTCGCCTCCAAGGCTGAGCTACCACTCCAATGCAGCTGAGATAAACCCAACTCCTCACAAGCAATCTGTCAAGCCTCAATCCGATAGCGTAACATTACGCTAACTGGTCCCCCCATCTTCCTTCTTTTCCCCTTCTTTTATAGAAATTTGAGACCCACCTACTTTCCTAAATCATTATTAATTTAATTTTTAATGACAAACCTCTAAAAATTCCCTGTCGTCCAAGTGTCACTCATCCCCATGGTTCTCCAAAAATTAATTCCTTTTTAATAATTAAAAGACTCAATTCCCTCACCCCCCCCTAAAGTCGCTCCTTAAATTACTCCTAGGGTTCCTAGATCCCCTCTCATGCTTTTAAAAACTTTCCTAAAAAGAAGTTGCTGATTTTTAGTAACTCCTTAATTGTTGATTCCTTTTTTCTTTTTACCCTATGTTCCCTTACTTTCCTTTATTAAGTTTCCTTTATTACCAGTTTCCTTTATTACCAGTTTCCTTATTTCTCTCTTTTTATTTTTAAACCCAAAAGATAAGTGCGCTTATTAATCCTTTCTATATTTTAAATTCACTACTTTTATACTCTCACACGTTTTTAACTTTATTTTCCTTTTTACCATAACACCACGTATTTTAATTAATTCATTCCCCTTTATCACTTTACCCCCTTTTATTTTAAGAAGATTTTAATTAACACCTAGGAGGGTTTTAGTTTACGCCCTTATGTTTACTTTGTAGGATCTTTTCTAGGGCTTTATCAAAGTTTTATCTTAGAGATGTTTTTAAAATTAGGTTTAGATTTGAACTGGGAAACAATTAATTAGGGGATTCGTTTTAAGAATTTCTATATATAACAAAATAACATCTTTAATTGCCATGTCGACAAAAAAATAATCATTCTATAGTCTACCACCTAAGAGATATTCAATTTGTCAACCTGTTGTTGGCAATTCCATTTTGTGTGTTCAATTTCCCTATTTTTTTTCCATGCTTCTCTCCCAAATTCCATGCTAGTGTAATTTCGATAAAAGGTATAAAAATAGACTATTTCCCAAACTAAAATGGGAAATTTTATAATAGAAATAGTAAAAAATGAAAAAATGAATTTTAAATGAGCCCATCCTACCCTACCACAACTTGAAATAAATAATCCTAATCTCAAGATACAATATGATCGAGTTGCATATGATCAATATAGATACTTAAAATAGGATGGTCAACATTTTATGTTTTCCCCTTGCATAGTGCTTCTCTAGAATAACCTACATTTCCTCCATATTTACCATATGTGTAGGTTCTTTACTAGTGTTTGAACCCAAGATAAATCTAGTTCTTCGCGATTGTGAGGGTTGAATGAGATCAACTTTCTTAATTTTCCCAACTCTTCTCCTTAAACTCCCTACTCAAATTTACTATTTGGAGAAACCCAATGATACCATGAATTACAAGTCACATGAGCTCCCAAGTCGAGAGAATCATGGCTCTATTTTTTCCTCTGGGAAAAAGCACCAATTCTTGAATACGTGTGATTTTAGGCATGTACGTGTGATGTCACTTTTTAGAGTATACGTGTGATTTTAGTAGTACAGCTAGCATATGTACGTAGGATTTTAGGCATGTAGCTAGCATATGTACACTCTCTGCATATTCAATAGGGTGTGTATGCCATACAAAAAAAAAATGAGAAGAACTCCATCAAAATGGGTTGGCAGATGTATGAATGAGTAGGCCAACATCATTGATGCATAGAAGTGGAATTTTTAGTTATAACAGATGCCCCTTAATGTGTGAGGTCAGAAGAGAAACTGATGGCTAAAACATTAAAACATATTTAATAAAGTGGGAAAGTATTGGATTAAAGTAAACCAAAGCGAGTATCTGTGAGCACGTCATCTGCAATAAGATAATAATAACCATCGAGGTGGGCATTCCCATGCTCAGGACAAGAAAAGAATCGTGTTAATCAAGTACATTGTAGATCCATGTCATATATATTAATCATGGCTACATGACCAATGTCTATTCCAATACAAAGTGTAGACATGAACAATACCCAATGAATCTACATCTCAAAATCATCAGAACATATACAATGTCATAGGAATATTCAGGAGGAATTAATGCCTGTGGCTGGAGATGATAACTTTATAACTCAAGAAATAGATTCAAGGTGTTCAAAACTCAGGTAGGAGTACAATAGGAGTGTAAGACTCACTATATTTAGGTCTTCGACATGTTTTCGTGGAAATACTAGAGAACCTTGATCACCAGGCACATAAATTAATTGATTTTGAATGTGAACTTGACAGGATTCTTGGGATGGTCGACTCATGAAGGTAAAGAGATTGATCGCAGAATGGTCGACTCAGGTTGCAATAATTATCCTTGAACAAGAGAACGATAGATGAAAAGACTCGGGAAGCATGTTATTGACATAATTTTGTGGCATAGGAGGCACCACAAACTTTCCATGTGTTTGGAAGAGTAACCAAATGAAGGAGGACAGAACTCTATGTAACGAGAACATCTTCTTAAGGCCATACTAGATTCCAATGCTTGCAGAACAAACATAAGGATGTGTTTTATCCAAGGGTGACTATATTTCTACCAACAAAAGAGAATGTTTCCCCTTCCCCTCTTTTTGGGATATTTTTTTTTTTGTCTTTTTCATGTTTTTAACGAGCTTGAAAAAGAATAAAATAATGATACGTTACAAAGGAGGAATGAGTGTCATGGGAAAGAAAATTGGTTCTAAGTGCATGGCACATATTGATGCTCAGTGCAAGGATACATGTGCAATATAAGGACACTCAGGAAAATTTCTCCATGGGTCAAGGTATCAGATCGCAAGGGAAAAACATGTTACAAGGCTTACACCTAAGGAATTCTCTAAAGGTTCAGAAATAGCAACATGAATTCGGCATGAGGCCAACGATGCCATGATGAGACATGTAATCTTATTATATAATTAAATGATGAGACTTCTTCCATGTAAAGTTTTACAAGCCCAGAGAAGGTAAGATCAGTGGTTTTTCACTTTTAGAGAGTCTGAAAAAACACTAAAAGAAGACTCCAGAGTGATATTTTTTGTAAGGTTAGTCTCTAGGGCCAAAAAAAGAATAAAATCATACCAAGGGGAACTCTTTTGGTACTAGGGCTAGAGTATTGTTTTTTTGTACTTAGTCCAGTCAGTCCGGAAAAGGGTTAAACTTATATCGAAAGGACGTCTCTTAAAAACCATTTTAATGAGTGTGACAGAGACAAGATCACTTTGTTATATTTTCAATTTTAAGGAGTCTGAAAAGAGATTAATTATGGACTCACCTCCTTTTTCGCAATTTAGTCCCCTGAGACCAAAAAGGTATAAAAAATAACTTAGGAGAACTCTCTCGGTGAGACATATCTCCCGAGACGTACCTTTTTCCTGGATAATCTATCGGTCGAAAAAAGGGATAAACTTATGCCAAATAGATATTCCTTCTGAACCAATTAATGAGTGTGAAAGGAACAAGGTCACTTGACTATAATTTCTTGTTTAGGGAGTCTGAAAAAGGGCTTAAAGAAGACTCCAAGGGTTTTCCTTTTCTGTAAATTGTTATAGAAAGATTTTCCTCACCCTATTGAAACTTGCACAGAGGGCCTTTTTCCATTTCCCTATGCAGACTTGAAGTCCCTTTTTGCAAATCACAGAGCTAAAAACATTATTTTTCCACATATATGCACCCTACCTATAGTACAACATGCATATACGCAGGTTGTACCACTACAACCCGCGTACATCGGGATTTGTACCCAAAATTAAAAAATGGTGTCAGGTTTCCATGTCACATCTCGAGATCCATGGTACTTGACCTTCCATATAATGGAAATGTTTTGAATCAACCCTTCAGTTGCACTTGAAGGCTACAAATGGGCCAAATCCGAGCTATGGAAAAGAGGAGAAGAATTCAACTTTGAGAGAAAATTTACTCTAGAGAAATTATTCACTTCATATTGAGTCTGCATCCCTTTGTCCTTTTAAGTCTGAACACATTGTTCAACCCCCAAGCTCTCCCCTACATGAATGAGAACCTCATTGTCTCTCTTATATGATATTTCCTTTGGTGGAGGATTGAAGTGGTGGAGGCCCAACTGGAAGGGACTTAGTTTCTCAGTTCTGAATCATGTCGACATAGAAGTTTGTAATTCATTCACTTCTGTTGATTACATTTTAATAGAAATACTCTTTTCTCTTCCAATTAATATCTTGCAAATATTTGAATTGTTATTCCATGAGCATATTTGTTATGAATGTTGATGGATTATGCTACTGAATGTGTTAACATTATATATTATCACCATATGCTTGTGTTTCTTGGTTGTTGAGGAAAATTTGTAGGTGTATTGCTTTGAGTCAAGTGCTCAATGGTGGATTTCATTGAACGTCTGGACAAGGTAGGCCTTTTATCTTGTATTTCTAGCATATTTTTTTATATAGCATATCTAAGATTAGAGTTGATTTCTGCAGTCATTTCCATCTGTTGTGGTTTACTCCTAGCCATAGAGAAATTTTTCTCGTAACAAAATTGGCAACCATACTGGGGATAGAATCTTCTTTTTCAGGGTTTGGAGTGTTTTTCTCCTTAGATTGCTCTCATTTATATTGAGTTTCTTGTTGTATGACTGCTTGACAACCTTTGTTCATTCTGAGTCTGAGTTTCTTAGCCTTCTCCTTAGCCTGGCTATGTTTTAACACATATACGCAAGGTTTTCCCTGACAATAGCGTACATACATGTGTTGTCCTTCTGCAAGAAGCATATATACACGCTTTTCTCCTAAAAAGTTGCGTACATCACCCTTTGTTTCTTGGTTGTTGGGTAGGTTTTGATGATTGTTGAGTCTTCTTGGGTCTCTGTTATGACTGTTAAGTGTATGTGGAATGACAAGAAACCTTTCTTTGGTTTAATTTTTGGGCGGTGCCTTTCTCATCATCCTTTTTATTTGATTGTCCTTACATCTTGGGCTGGGTGTTTTTCTTCTTGATATCCTACTTGGTTTTTCTATGTTTACATATAGTAGAGTTTTTATATCAAGTTGTTGTTTAGTCCTTGCATTTTCATTCTCTCATATTGAAAATACAAAAACATTAGGCATTTTACATTGTTGGCATTTGATCTTTAGAGTCCTTATCATTGATCTTAGTACAATATGTAAAGAAAGATTGCATTTTATTTAGAATTACAGAACTAAATTGAAAATTGCATTTTGAAAAGCATATCATTTATTGGGAATTGAAGTTAGGACTTTTCATTGTATTCATATTCATTCATTTTACTTGTTGAGTCATAACATCACTAGTTTCATGACCGCACCTTTTTGAGTAAGAAAGACCACTAAAATTAATGCTATAATTTAAAATTGATTAGTAACGATTTTATTTTTCTAGGGTGCACAAAATAGCTTAGGATTTAGAGCCTCAGAATAGGATTTTGTGAGTAAACTTCTCCAAGGCTATTAAATCAAAATATATGTCTGACTAAGGGAGTGGAGAAATCCATTATATAATTGGTAATATCAGGAGGCTCCTCTTACGCCAGAGGTAAGCATGAGGTTGTGTGAGGTTGCTTGAAGG
>ML813800.1:115223-137076 GCA_009831015.1 Picea engelmannii | reverse complement strand
TGGGGATGTTGCTAGTACCCTTACCTCTGTGAGACGTGGTTCTTTCAAGGTTTCGGGCTTTGTTACCCTACCCATACGGTGGACTTGAATTATGATTGTTCACTCGTGCATCGGCTATATCATGGTTTCTTAGTTTCTTGACATAGGTACCACATAGGTTACTTGCAAGCGTTATTCTGCAGGTACCCTGGATCAAATAAGGGTTGAAAAACACACAGTCTTTATGGAGGATTACCTCTCTAGGGGGATTTGATCGACTGGTTGTTAATCACATGAGGGCCCTTATAATTGATTTTGATACCTCTGATCTTTAGCAGAGGAGTCTCAGGCCCCTCTTAGGTGAGGCATACCTACTTTAGAGAGGGAGGCCCCTTTCATCTGCTTTATCTTATTTGTGTGCATATTGGTCGTTTGATTATTTTTGGTGTGATATTTGATTACTAGTTGGCCTTAGGATTTGTTTTTTTATATCATAAGTCTTGAGTCATCATCGAACCAGAACAGGTTCCCCGCAGGTCTCGCCGCTTGTTACAGTTACCACCGCATTTTGATTATTTTCCTTCTAAAAGGCGTAAAGTTGTCAAACATGGTACACACACCTCCACTTACTAAACTTGTGATCATACAAGGATGAGTATTGAAACAAGTCAACAAGGTACTGGGAGTGCTTCAACTCCCATACCTACTATAGTTAATGTTACCCCTTCGACACCTTCAACCACAATGGTTGTAGTGCCAGAGGTTCCTATCATCACCTTTGCATGTCCTATAGTGAATACTCAACCTATAGCCACAAACCCTTTTGGGTCTCTTTGTCATTCATCGGGCTATAATGTTCAATCCATCCCTATGGCCTCTAATCCATTTTCCTATGGTATTTCAAACTTCACATCACAATTTTCAACCTCCATCTCAGTGGCTGGTATGAATACTAGCATTGGACTTGGGGGAACAACTCCTCCACACACTCCATTCTCATTTAGTGGTACTAATGTCCCACAAATGAATCTTATCATTAGAGGCGTTCCTCATCTTAACCTCGGCTCTAATTCTGTTTATTTTGGATGGAGTAACCAACCTGGCAGACAAGCTACTGCTCACATTCCATCCTTTACACCCACCTCCTCTATACCGATTCCAACCAACATGTTTTGCATGATGAATCCAACTTTATCCTCCCGATTCACACTCGGGGGAGGTCAGTTTCATACCTTCGGAAACCCCCAACCTGAAGCCACTCTAGTTGGGGGCAGTTTTTACAATCCTTATCAGAACATTCCTACTAGAATGGTTCCCAACCAACCCCTCATGAATCAGTCTAGAGGAGGGTATTATAATCCTGGACAAGACCATGGTGCTTACCATAACCCTGGATGGGCTATGATTCCCCAACCACAATATTTCCAGGGAGATTGGGGCCAGATGTCGCAACCCTATCTCCCTTTTCTGGCCACGCTCAATCTACCATACTTGTCTAAGTTAATGAATGACCCCGTGCCTCATGATCCATCATGGCCCCCCATCCCCAATAAGCTTCCTTTGGATATTCTAAAATTTGAGGGAAGAACTAGTGAGGATCTTGGTGATCATGTTACCACTTTTCACCTTTGGTGCTCTTTGAATTCCCTTAATGATGATTCTATTTGGTTAAGATTGTTTCAACGCACCCTCATGGGGGTTGTCATGAAATGGTATATCAAGCTACCTAGGGGGGAATATGAAACTTTTAATCAGTTAGTTTTAGTCTTCCTCGACCACTTCCAATTGTTGGTTCATTACGATGTTGGAATTGGACTTTTTTCGACCTTTTGTCAAGAGAGGGCCAGAGTGGTTCCTTAAATATCTCCTGCCTTATATTTCAAAGGATGTTTCTACATCTAGGGTTACATCTGAGGAAGAAGCGATTTTTAAATCCCATCAATTAGATCTCATATATGCTCAATATGGGATGTTATAAAAGATTCTTCCAGATGCACCAAGGACAAAATATGACCCTAGACAAAATCTCGGGCCTCATGTCAATGGAATTGTAGGCCCTGACAATGTGAAATCTACAGACTTAGTGACAAGCTACTTGAAATATTTGTCTCTAAACCAGTCTGTAGGAAGGCCAGTTTCATATGTGTCCTCCAATCCCACTTAGTCGGCGGATGTATGCTCTGTGAAATCGTTGACCAACCTAAATGGTAACCAACAACCAGGAGGGAATAAGAAGAAAGGACGTAATAATAATCATAAGGGTGGGAAGAATAATAATAAACCCAAGGACAATGGTAATAATGAGAAGATGAATAATAATGTTTGTGAGGGAAAGAAAGAAAGGAGGAAGGTGAAATTTCCATATAAGCTTTGTACAAATGATCACCTTACCCATTTATTCCCTAAACTTATGCAACTTGTGAGGCTTTTATCTCTACCGCATGTTGTGTTGACTAATCCTTTTCCACATAACCATCACATGGCCTCGAGCTCCTCGAATGCCAGAAATGTGGCGAGTGGGATTCAAAACCCACCGACGCAAGAGGGTGATCATTTATGCATCAATATGGTTAAATTTGAGGTTAATGTAGCCACTCGATCTCGCAATTACATTTCTCCACAGACTATAACTGGTCTAGAGTCCCCCCCTCCTCCGGAGACGCGCTTACAGATATAAAAACCAAAGCCCCTGCCTCATATTCTAAAAGGATTACTCAAGTGCTCTACCCATAATCCTAATGCTAAAGCCACCCATAATTACTTTATTGTTGAGGACCTGGGTCAAACCCCTTGTGCAATGTCGGCTCTGGAGGTACTCCAGACATGTCCGTCATAGAGGAATGTCTTTCTATCTGTTTTATGAGCTCTAGATCCTTGTGGATCGAAAGTTATCAAGTTTAGAATCACAGATGTGAAGCCTCGCTTGCCTTACCATGTGGCATTCCAAATCCACGTGGGTTACTCGAATTATACCATCAAGCGTATTGTGGTTGATGAAGGTGTTGCAACATGTTTGATGTCCCTAGTCTATTGGAAATCCCTCTTCTCTCTGACCCTTTCTCAGTCTTCGACCATGTTGAATTATTTTGATGGTCGTTCCTTCCACCCTCACGATATTCTTCCTGCCTTTCAGGTCTAGTTAGGTGTGAAGATGGTAGAGGTGAATGTCGAGGTGGTTGATGCACCCCTCGATTATAAATTATTACTAGGATGCAATTGGACTTACACTATGATTGCAATCATATCTTTCATCTTCTGTACTCTTTGTTTTCCTCATGATGGGAAGATCGTGATGATCGATCAGTTATCCTTTGCGTATTATAGTCCCAGTGCATCTATTGGACCGTCGATCCCCATGATCGATAATTCTCATATGGCAACTGAGAATATCAGTGTCAGAATGTATTCATTTCTTATGGGTACCTTCGACTTCATGGCATTGGTTCACCATATATACGCCATGTCCAATAGGCTCGTTTCGTCAGAGAGGTTCGTTCCTTACCGTACTTCCTATTTTAATGATCCTTGGACCCTACCTTCCTCGAAGACATCTTGTGAAGGTTAGTTACATTCTGGAATGGCCATTCCACTATCAGCAGCAATTTCATATCTAGTTGTTATTGACTCTTATATCGATTTGGATCATGTCACCTCGCAAACGAACGAGGAGTATCATGTCCTTGAGCCTATGTGGGCCACTTCATCGTATTTTTCATGTGATTGCCTCGATGAGAATTTGTCTTCAGATGAAGCTATCATTGAGGCCATGAATGGCTCTAAAAAACCTTGGGATGATATGCATCATCACTCTTATTATCTCCTAGAGCTTGCTAGAATTGAGAAAGATGATTTTATATCTACTTTGAGCGAGATAGTCGGTCACGTCGTAGTTCCACTTGATATGCAAAAAATTTATACCAAAGGAAACATGGTGAGTATCTCCCCTACTGTCATGATTGATATCTCTCGTATCCATATCAAGATTGAAAATGTATACATCAGTGTAGATGGTTCTCCAGAAAAAATTATGATCTACACCAAACTCTTGAAGGAATTCTGAGATATATTTGCTTGGTCATATGAAGAGATGCCAGGAATTGACCCTTGAATTGTCAAACATGAGATTAAAACTTACCTAGATGTTAATCTTGTTCAACAACGTCTTAGAGATATTGATCCCCAGAAGGCCCCTTCTATTAAGGAAGAGGTAGAAAAACATGTTGGCTTTATCTACCTAGTTCCCTTGACTTAATGGGTATCCAATCCCATTCCTGTGAATAAAAAGAAAGGAACCATCTGCATATGCATGGATTTTCGTGACTTTAACAAAGCCTATCCTAAAAACAACTTCTTGACACCCTTAATTGATCCGATTCTTGGTGAGTGTGTTGGAAGCGAAGTTTTTTCTTTCATGGATGGATTTTCAGGGTATAACCAAATTCAGATTAAACCTGAGGACCAACATAAGACAAAATTTATTTTCCCTTGGGGTACCTTTTCACACCAAAAGATGCCTTTCAAACTTAAAAATGTCAGAGCAACCTTCCAACATACTATGACCTTCACATTTAATGATCTCAAGCATATAGTTGAAGCCTATCTTGAAAATATTGCTACTCACTCCCGTAAGAGAGTGGACCACCCTAAGCACCTTCGGCAAGTCTTTGAAATATGTCTCCATTATCGCATCCAGTTGAACCCTCATAAATGAATATTGTGTGTTAGGTCAGTTCGTCTTCTAGGATTTTTAGTCTCTGAGACTAGTATCATGGTAGATCCATTAAAGGTTGAGGCAATACTTTGATTGCCTCCCCCGTGCACTATTCGCCAACTTCAAGGTTTACAGGGGAAAGATAACTTCTTATGACGATTTATAGTGAACTATGACAATATTACTAAAGGTTTCATGCGTCCCTTGAAGAGTGAAACTCCTTTTATCTGGGATGAGTGAGCCCATGAATCCTTCGATGCTTTGAAGAAAGCCTTAGTATCAACGCCTCTATTGAAGTTTCCAGACTACAGTAGGGATTACTTTCTTTATGTCGTCACGTCCAAAGAGACTATTGGTATGGTGTTGTTTCAGGAGGATGATGAGATCCATGATCACGTCATTTATTATCTTAGTCAAAACTTAGTCGGCTCTGAACTCACATATTCTCATGTTGAAAATCTAGATTTGGTTGTCATTAACACAGTCCAACGATTACGAAAATATATATTGCTTTGAAAAAATGCTACGATTGTCGATGTCAATCCATTTCAATACGTTCTTACCAAGCGTATCATAGGGGGAAAGTACAGTAAATGGATTTTCATTCTACAAGAGTTCCATCTTCATTTCGCTTCTGCGAAATCCAAAAAATCACTAGTTTTTACAGAGTTAATATCTGACTTCCCTCGGTTAGATGAGGATGTTATTCATGTTGATCCATTTGTAGATGAACACATTTTCCATGTCTCATCATCGGACGTCTGGTATGGAGATATTGTCAAAATCTTCAAATTTTGAATTTCTCTCAGCATCTCTCATGAGATTACTGATAGCATATACGATACCAAGCTAAGAACTACCTTATCGCCAGTGACACTTTGTATCTTCAAGGAGTATACAATATCCTATGTCATTTTTTAACTCACAAAGAAGCCAAGTCTATTTTAAATGACTGCCACAGTGGTCATCTATCCTGGCTTGCGACAACTCGGAAAATTTTGCGAGCCGGTTATTTTTGGCCATCTATCTTTAAAGATTGCATTGAGGCGGTTAAGAAGTTTCACCCATGCCAGGTGTTCACTCGAAAAATGTGCTCACATACAACTTCTCTCCATCCAATCATTATCATCGGTCCTTTCACCAAGTGGGGAGTGGACTTTGTGGCTTTCAACCCAACTTCGGCTGGGGGGCATCAACACATTATCGTGGTTGTAGACTACTTTACTAAGTAGGATGAGGCCATGCCTATAGTTAAATTCGATGGGAATATTGTCGCCTTCTTCATATTCAATCAAATTATAGCTAGGTTTGAAATCATGAGTGATATTGTCACTGATCATGGCAGTCATTTTCAAAATGAAATGATGGAAGAACTAGCATCTAAACTAGGGTTTAAGCATGGTCATTATTCCCCTTACTACCCCCAGGGAAATGGACAAGTAGAGGCCATGAACAAGTATATCAAGACCATTTTGCAGAAAACTATCAGCCAGATAAAATCTAACTAGAATATCATGCTTTATCCAACACTTTGGGCATACCGAACCTCGGTCAAGACTTCTTGTTCAGTCTCCATTTTGACACCTTTATTACCCAATATTACCCTCTATCTAAGCCTATTTTACCAATGCTATGTGTATATAATTGATTGTTTCCTCCACAAATACACTTGATGACCTTTTTCCATATGCATAGAGAGGTAACTTATTATTAAGGCATGATTTGTTTAGTTTTCTTGAGTTAATTCGATTAAATGCTTGATTATGTATGATCCTAATCACTTTGACTCTTAAGAAGCTTGATCTAGCACCTCACTATTTCGGTACTACAAATATAACGTGATCCGGTACCAATACTCCACCTATTCCGGTACCCAATCTATTATGGTACTAGTATTGCACCTTATTCGGTACTCATGGTCATGATTGTGTTGATCTAGTACTAAACCCCTGCCTACGGGATTCTGGTACTGTATTTTCAACTAGATTCTTGGGTCGATAACAATGAATATAAAAATTTTGGGACATGGGTTTTTTCCAAATAGGTGTTTTCATGTGGACATGTGGGCCAAAATCCCCAGATCTCACACTTATGGACCTCCAGCTTAGGGGGAACGATTCGTCCTAAATCTTTGCCAATTTTCCAGAAATTCTAGGAACATGCCCAAATTCATGGGAAATGCATTTCCTTGATTAGCTAATGGTTGTAATCGATCTCCATTGATGGAAAATGGTTTTTATTTGATTGGATTTTCTAGAGCCAAATTTGTAATGTAAAAATTATATAAATTGAGTGATGGCTCTAAGCCAAGGGAGGAATTATTATGCTGCAGATTGGATTTATGAGAAGACTCTTTTTGTAAATTCACTTGCTGAAGGTCAATGGAAGTTTGAATTCAATGATCCTATATGTGTTTTATAATTTAACATCTATTGATCCAAAATCCTCGATGTTGACATCGACAAGGGCCCATAGATCCAATTTGGTAAGCTCATTGTAAATTATTAGTATAGATTTCTATTTCATGTACTTGTTGTTTTGATTTGATTTTTTATTTCACTATTAGAATTGATTGCACAGTGTGGCAGTAAAAGAACATTTGAGATTCCATCACTCACATTACATAAGCCGGAAAATAGAACATCTCATTAAAACTTATGTTTCCTGTGTAGAAATGAAGTAATTTTCCAGAATTGCAAGATTGTAAGATTGTATTAAATTTTTGTTTGTGATGCAACAATTGATTTTGAAGAGTGTGAAGAATTAGATAAGAATTTCTTATAAGTTTGAAGTGAGTTGTTACAGGAAATGAGATCATACCTCCATCTCTCACATACATGCGCTTATAATGGAGTGTTTATGCTCTGCCTGGTAGTTCGTTTAGCTCAGTTAAGTTTCCATAATGTTAATGAGTGATTGTATGGTTGTTCCAGAAGATAGAATCATAGCCCATCTATATATTTCATGAGCCTATAATGAGTAGATCCATCCCCTGAGCAAGAATTCTGAGTTATACATTTTTTGATCAATTTTGCAATTTTGCTTTCTGGATTTTGAATTGTATGTGTGGAGTGTTATTTGAAAGGTGTGAAACAGAGTATTTTGTTATTGAATTTTTCTTCTTTATTCTATACTCATCATATATATGAACCTATCTGTTATCAACACATATAGTTCTTCGACTCTACTTATTACGAATCTCGATCAATAATTTATGTTTGGTAATATATTATGTATATAATTGCACCAGCATTTTGGCGTTGTTGTTGGGGAGTTGTAAACGGTAATAGGTAGTATTTGGATTAGATTGATTTAATGGTTTTGGATTGGTTTTATGGATGACCTAAGGAAGGAGAGAAGACAATAAGACGTGTGGGAAGAGCCCACGCATCCACTTTAGTGGGGTTGCTCCAAAGTTAGGTTGTCCTCTCCCTTTCATGCAGAACTGTCTTTCTTTTAATGCAAGTGTGTTTTTCCTTCCTTTATGAGAAAATGTGTTTTCATGATGGGTTAGCTTGTGTGAACAGATAACCTAGTGACAGTAGGGTCCCAGTAATGCAAGGAGTTCAAGTTTGGTGTGTTTTATTTTTGCAAATAGTTTTAATTTCTTAGTTTTAAAATTCAAATCTTTGATGATAAATCATTTTTGGGGTGTTGTAAGAACCCTCGAGTACTAATTTGTGTTGCGAGACAGGGATCATCAACTAGCTAGACTAATTCATGGATGATCAAGCACTTGAATAATTTTCCTCCAAGAACTTTCTCGCATTCTAGCAACAGCTGGGATATTCGCCTCTCAGGCAGAGCATATCTTGACAGTAGCCAAGAATTTAGTTGTCTCTCTACAAGAAGATTTAGAAGTCCCTTCGGATTCCTATTGTCAATTTATTGAGGAGACTCAAGAATCATGGATAGAATGCAATGGAGAGAAACCATTGGAACCTGAGATTGAGGAGTTCTTAGCATGCCTCTCAACAGATCATGTATGTACCATAGAGACCAATCATATTGAAGAAGATAATTTGCGTGGCATGGAAAAGGAGGACATGTTGTGTGACCTAAACAAAGAAGGGAAACGAGAATATCTTGATCCTATTGAAATATGGTTCCAATTAGTTGCCAGGTCACACTACTCTTTTACTTTTCATTATTGTTTGATCTCATCATCAAAGTAGTTGGTCCTTCATACTCCGGTAAGCATTAAAATTTATATTTTAAACCCGAGTATGAATATATTTATAACCATGTTACGCACATGGATTCACTGGAAGTATTCCTATACTTGAAAGACATTTTATTTTTTTCAATTAGAGTAGGATAAGTAAATAAATAAATAAATGTTGCACGTAAGTGAAATGCAACCTGTCTTTCATACTTTTCATAAATAGGGAATGTCAAAAGCTAATAAAGAAATCAATTTAAGATCTTTTGTTCCTATAGTAGATTTCTTTCTAAAAGTTGTGATTTTGTTTGGAATTTTATGAGAAGGTGATCTCTTCATCCTCTGGATGAACACATAATACTAGAAGGGTTTCAAAAGCGGAGAAGGCATCCTTCTCAATGGAAGATAAAACTTAAGGGAGTGTTTCATGACCTATTTCTTCAAATTTATTTTTTTCCCTTAAGTTGTTAAAAAAGATGCATTTGTGCTTTATCATTTTTAAGACCACTATTTCACAAGGATGATCGATTAAGTGAAATTCTTAATAGAAATTAAAACTGAATGTTAATTCCGAACTATTTTATTCATAGCTAATAATTCAACTTTTGATATTTTCCCTAATTTTTTTGTTTGTAAGCATGAATAAAAATCTAGTTTTAATTAGTTCTATTGGTTTGTTTTTAGCAGATGTTCACAACCTTCTGAGCATCCTTTTTTAGCATCTTGCATGAAGCCATGCAAAATCTTAGGCATGGGGGAGTGGTTCTTGAGACCTTCATATTATTTTGCAACTTCCGTCGGTGAGGCCAAATCAACATGTTCAGTGCTGGAATTTGATAGTCATTTCCAGAATTCTGGTACCATTATGTTTTGGTACTGCAGAATTGTGTTCTGGTACTGCAGAATTCTGTTTTGGTATTGCACAATTGTGTTCATCCGATACTACAAACAATGTTTACCTCTTTGCTCATCCGGTACTGGGAAAAAATTTGCATTCATCTGGTACTGTAGGAGAAACTTTGTGTTCATCCGGTACTGGGAAAAACTATGCTTTCATCCAGTACTGTAGGAGAAACTCTACGTTCATTCGGTACTGGGAAAACAACTGCGTTCATCTAGTACTATAGGAGAAGCTCTATGCTCATGTGGTATTGGGCACAACTCTACGTTCATCCGATACTAAGGTGATCTGGTACTTGTAATGAGGTGTTGGTAGTCCTTATCCTATATTCAAAGTTTTTGCTGCTCAATTTAAATGCTTCAAGTAATAGGACGTATAAACTCAACATTTTTTCGTTTTATTAAGGAATTAGACTAATTATGTATCAAACATGTGGTTACTCTCATACATCCTCTTACTTTCAATTATTGCACTCTCCCTACCATAAACTTATGCAATTCCTCATATACATCTCCTCGTATAGAAATCATTCATCATGTCACTCTATTTTTTCCCCATGTTACTTATTTTTGTTTCTTTGTTCTAGTACTATTATGTTCTGGTACTGCTCTATTCTGGTACTATTCTGTTTCGATATTGTTATGTTCTAGTACTGCATAATCATGTTCTTGTACTATCCTGTTCTGGTACTGCAGAATCATGTTCTGGTACTGTCCTATTCCGGTACTATCTATTACGGTACTACAAAAACATGTTCTGATGTCAGTTACCAATCTGATATTGATGCCAAAGTGATATGATCTTTGTCATGTGTTTAATATTGTTTTCACTTCAGGTAATTGGAGGTATGGGCTAATATTTTCATGTTCTTTCTATCAAGGATCATTTAAGTCTTGTGTTGAATTGTTCTTTACTCTCATGTACATCTTCCTCCTACATTTCTACACTCACCCCTAAATGAATCATTCTTGTTATCCTTTAAGAAGATATTTCCACATTTATCTCTATATGATAATGGGTGCACTTGTCTTATTACCTCGTCATTTTGAAAAAGTGATTGTTAATTGAAATATCCATTGAAAAGTGGTGACACCATTATGTCTAATACTAACCTAGTTGATTCAAAAAAGTTCTTATCCAGGTTTATCTTTACAAGTTTCTCTTGGGAGGTATTGATGAAAACCTCATGTGGTGGACCGCCCTTGAAAAACCTCAATGAACTTTCATGAGAACCCTAATAGGATTAACTAGAGGGACCTCTTAGTCATTATCCAAGATGTTCCATTATACATTGAATAGTTGAGATTTAAGTGTAATGTGGATGATGTCACCCTTGGGATAATTGCAAGCAGTTAATTATGTGCCTAATAACTCTAAAACACTCTCGTACCACCTTCCTTCCTTATAATCTAAAACTGTCAGTGAGCAATATACCTCATTCTAAATCTTTTGAGTAATATAATAAAAAGGAAGTATCAGGAAGTACAAGTCAACTCGCCAAGGTACTGAACAGGCCTACTGGCAGCGGGGCCATGCTTGTATGGTACTAAGGTAAACTCGTCGGGATATTGAACAGGCCTGCTGGTAGTGGGGCTATGCCAAGTAAAGGGAGTTGAAAAAGATAAAGTGGCACACCTAAAAATGAACAAAAACCCTTGGGTCTCATTCTAAATCATTATCAAATCAAGGCTAGGAGATGACCTTTATATCTCTCGGATGATGTTCTTAATAACCTTCAAGTATCCACTTTAGAGTTCTATATTTAAAATAAATAGGTTTGCATGAGAAGTGGGACCCTCAGTATATGTAATTCACCTTACCTAAGAAAGAATAACTTCATCTCTAAAAACTTGGATAAGAAACGAGTTAATCATCTTGGGATGTATTCTTTTATGTGTTCCTCTCTTCAAATGAGATCTAAACTATGCTTATATCACTTTTTTTTAAAAGGTAATCTAGCCAAGGGGACCTATTAGTCAAAGTCATTATGAAAAATCTTGGCCACTATCCTATAATCATATTAGAGTCACATTCAACCCTTTCTCCTAACTATGATCCACAACATATTGGATAAGACTTAATGTCAAATCACTAACAGGTCTAATATAATACTCATGACTCCACTTTTCCATCATAACTACTTTTCCATGGGTAAGAAGTGTGAAGCATAGGCCAGGAAGTTTATATTGTATAGCAGGTTATTTAAAAGAGAACTTAAGGAGCTGAAGAAAGGTGGAACTTCAGGGAATGCTTGATTGAGTGAAGAGTCTCATCAATCTTGAAATTTTGAATATCATTGTTGCATGAGGACATGCAATGAGTTAAGCATGGGGGAATGTTGAGTCTCCATTTTGACCCCTTTATTACCCTATATTACCCTCTATCTGAGCCTATTTTACCAATGATATGTGTATATAATTGATTGTTTCCTACACAAATACACTTGATGACCTTGTCCATATGCATAGAGAGATAAATTATGATTAAGGCATGATTTGTTTAGTTTTCTTGAGTTAATTCGATTAAATGCTTGATTATGTATGATCCTAATCACTTTGCCTGTTAAGCAGCTTGATCTAGTACCTCACTATTTTGGTACTACAACTATAGTGTGATATGGTACCAAGGCTCCACCTACTATAGTACCCAGTCTATTTTGGTACCAGTCTTGCACCTTATCCGATACTCATGGTCGTGACTGTGTTAATTTGGTACTAAACCCCTACCTACAGGATTCTGGTACCAGCATTCTGGTACTGGATTTGCACCTCAATTTGTGGGTCGATAATGATGAATATAAAAATTTGGGGACATGGGTTTTGTCCGGATAGGTATTTTCATGTGGACATGTGGACCAGAATTCCCAGATATCACATGTATGGACCTCCATCTCAGGAGGAACTATTCATCCTAAATCTTTGCCAATTTTCCAAAAATTCTAGGATCATGCCCAAATTTGTGGGAAATGAATTTCCTTGATTAGATAATGGTTGTACATGACCTCCATTGATGGAAAATAGTTTTGATTTGATTGGACTATCTAGAGACAAATTTGTAATGTAAAAATTATATAAATTGAGTGATGGCTCTAAGCCAAGGGATGAATTATTATACTGTAGATTGGATTTTTGAGCAGACTTTTTTTGTAAATTCATTTGTTGAAGATCAATGGAAGTTTGAATTCAATGATCCAGTGTGTGTTTTAGAATTTAGCATCTTCTGATCCAAAAGCTTCCATGTTGGCATCGGCAAGGGCCCACCGATCCAGTTTGGTAAGCTCATTGTAAATTATTAGTATAGATTTCTATTTCATGTACTTGTTGTTTTGATTTCATTTTTTATTTCACTATTTGAACTGGTTGCATAGTGTGGCAGTACATGAACATTTGAGAGTCCATCATTCACATTAAATAATCCAACAAATGGAATATCTCATTAAAACTTGTGTTTCCTGTGTAGAAACGAAGTAATTTTCTATAATTGCAAGATTGTATTAAATTTTTGTTTGTGATGCATCAATTGATTTTGAAGAGTGTGTTGAATTAGATAAGAATTTCTTGAAAGTTTGAAGTGAGTTATTATAGGAAATGAGATCATACCTCCATCTCTCACATACATGCGCTTATAATGGAGTGTTTATGCTCTACCTGGTAGTTCTTTTATCTCAGTTAAGTTTCCATAATGTTAATGAGTGATTGTATGGTTGTTCCAGGAGATAGAATCATATCCCATCTCTATCTTTCATGAGCCTATAATGAGAAGATCCATCCCCTGAACAAGAATTTTGAGTTATACATTTGTTGATCAATTTTGCTTTCTGGATTTTGAATTGTATGTGTGGAGTGTTATTTGAAAGGTGTGAAACTAAGTATTTTGTTATTGAATGTTTCTTCTTTATTCTATACTCATCAGACATAGGAACCTATCTGTTATCGAGACATATAGTGCATCAACTCTACTGATTACGAATCTCGATCGATATTTTATGTTTGGTAATATATTATGCATATAATTGCACCAACACTTCCACTGGTTTTTCTCCTTTCCAATTAGTACATGGTGTGGAGTCGATCTTACCTGTTGAATGTGAAATCCCTTCTCTTATATTGGTAGTTGCACTCCTACCTGACATTTCTGGTCTCAAACAATGCCTCATACACCTAGAGAGTCTAGATGAGCAGTGTCAAGATGCCTCTATGACTATCAAAGTGAAAAAAAGACATGTCAAGGTCCAATACAATAAGTGTGTCTATCCTTGGTTGTATGTTGAGGGTGACTTACTCCTTCTATATGATCAGGCCAAAGAACCACTTGGGGCAGGCAAGTTCAAACCCATGTGGCATGGTCCCTATATAGTGTGACGTGTCTTAGAAAAAAGAGCCTATGAATTATAATATTATGAATGGAACACGTTGGTTGATCCCAAGAATGGGATCTACTTGAAAAGATATTACACTTGATCCCCAAGATTGGGTGTAACTCTTTATATCCTAATGTATTTTAGTGAATATATATATATATATATATATATATATATATATATATATCAAGAGTATTTTGCGTATGTTCTCCATCTGAAGATCATCATGTATACGCATGCTTTGACAGTGAATCCTCTACGTCAAACGAGATAGGTTTCCCTGCACATTTTGAAGGACTCTTTCTACGTCCCCTCCCTCTGTCGCATCTCCCTGGTGCCTTCGATGATGTTTTGGAAGTCTGTATCTCCATCATGGACCTACGTATGTGTCACATACATGTTTAATTAGTACTTAACATCATCAAAAAATATTATTTTCTCCTTATAAAAAAACACAAAAAAATTGAAATATTTAAAAAACTTTGACATACCTATGTCTCCATAGGCAGACCCTAGTGGTAATGGCATGTACGTATCTCCTCTGAAGTCAATCCATACATAAGGTTATTCATCTAGAGCTATCACCTGTCGTCTCCACCAAAAGAAGAAGTCATCATTGTAGGGTGTTGGCACCCTACCTCCCCCCTACCACCTCATCACCTCAGTCCACCATACCATGGCTAGATCACAAGTTCCATGGGGAATAATCTCAACTCTATGTCCCAAGCCTGGAACCTACTCGAAGAAAAAACTACAAAGAATAGAAGCGAAATTGAAGTTCCTTTTACTACTCTGTTTGCATTTGCCAGTTGGATTTTCATGTTGGCCAACAATGAGGTGCACTAGTCATACATCATGGGTCTCAAGCAATAAACTGAGTAGAACATAAGTGGCCTCGATGCCTGGTGCAAATAGGTTGATCATGTGATTTGTGTCAAAATGAGGACAACAATATTGAGACTTAGATTGATTATCGCTCGAATGGCAAGTTGGCTCCCGACCTTCTTGGTCCCTGCAATGCAATGAGCGGCTATGTATTCCTCAATTTTCATGCCACTCCCAGTGCCCTAGGATTTAAGGTTGACCACCTCACCCTGACGTGGAAATCCCATCAAGAAATAGATGTCCTCGAATTCAATCCTTAATGGTTGTCCATCAAGGTTGAAGATCTCACTATCCCGATCTCAGTAATCCACGAGCAACTATAGCAATATCAATTGGGCCCTCATACCTTTGAGAGACCAAAACTTGTATATCCCACATCTTTTTAAGGCTATTTGGGCCCCTGGATCTCTCTCCACTACAACATCTACCTCCTCATGTTCTCTTTCTCTCCACTCTAGCACCTCCCTGCAAGAGACAAACCCTTTTTTGAGTTAGCAACCTCTAAAAAACGTTTTTCACGGACATATAAACAAGTTGTAGTGTACACAGTTGTGTATAGGGTTGCTTATACGATGGTTTTATTTTTAACATCCACATATAAGCATGTGTATATGCGACTCGATGAACTATACCCTGTGTACACCTAAGTTTTCAATTTGTGCCCTAAATAACTTAAAAAATTGAACCTAATTACAAAATTTAATCCACTGGAAGAGTAAGATGAGTTACCTAGTATAGACAGTCATCGATTCCGTCACTTGCAAATCCCACAATCACCAGTTGAAGTTTGGAGGAAATTTGGTCCAAAATCCACTATTTGGGTAAAAACTACAAATGGTATAGTAAAATTGGTTTTTTTTACTATTTATAGCAATTTTTTACCCACTTTACATAGTTTCAGACAATATTTTGTCCTAATGGACTAATATGATAGTGGATGGAGTTGGTTTTTGTAGTTTTATCTAGGGATTCTTGCATTTTTCAACACCATGTTTCTCATTCGTAACTTTGGATAGGTATTTTTGTAACCCAGCATATAGGATAGATATCCAATCCATCATTCACACTTGCATCGTCCTATTACTATCACTCATATGCCTTAGGTACTAACCCATTTTATAGTGACACAGAACCTTCTATCTGCAACTAGAAGTGTCATTACCAAATGGTAGAGACTTACCAAACATGGGTACCCTGGTTAGATCCCCTACTTCATTCGGTGCCCATGCAGATATTTTTGTTCGTAGGACTGGGAGTCCCTTATAACTAATACATGACTTTATTTTGAACCTCATTTCTTACTTGTAAACATGATGACCTATACCTAGAGGAATCCCAAACGAATTTGATTTAATCTCTTTTCTGACTCGTTCCAAAAAGTGAAAA
The DNA here is from genome assembly GCA_009831015.1 of Picea engelmannii. Lineage (NCBI taxonomy): Eukaryota > Viridiplantae > Streptophyta > Pinopsida > Pinales > Pinaceae > Picea > Picea engelmannii. Next base: position 120,692 of record ML813800.1, on the reverse strand, counting down.
TATTACTGAGTGAACATGTCTCTTTCACACTCATAAATTGGATCTGAAAAGATGTCTATTTGGTGCATGTTTATCTCTTTTTCAAACTAAGTAGACTAAGATTATGAAAAATGACATTTTATGGCGTTAACTTGTAATTGCATCTCATGCCATTGCTTGCAATATTGAGCCTATTCTCGGTTCTCACTTTTGTGTTATAAACCTCTCACCTCAGCAGTTTGCATCCTCAACCAAGAAGAGACTTGTTTATATCCTTTGCATCTTGACACCCTATACCCAGGAGGAAACATTCCCCCAAGTGTCCATCTCTCGCATGCACCTCCTTGCATTGAGCATAGGCATGTTCCACTTCTAGAACTAGTTTTTCTTACTTGCGACACTCATTTCCTCCTCTGTATCTTAGCATTCATTTGACTATGAAAAAACAAAATAAGACAAGCGGGAAAGGAATATTATCTTATATTGGTAGCAATATTGTCTCCTTTGAACAAAGAACAATTTTTTTTAGTCCAATTGTCATCAAAATTTTGGGTTTAGCATGACCTTAGGAAGTTGAGGTCATTACAGAGAGTTTACTCCCCCAACTGGTTACTCTTCCAGTCCCTATGGAGAGTTTGATTAATGCCTCCTGCATCTCAAAGTTTCATCATTGAGTCTATGTTGCTAGAGTCTTCCATATGTCTCATGCTCTTTTTCAAAGGATGTCTATCAAACTGTGTCGGCCATTCCTCATAACTCTTGACTTTGCATGTCATCCATACCCTCAGTGTGTCTCAGAATCACATGAATTTGTAGTCCTATTGCACACCCCGGTCCTACTTTCCTCATTGGTAGGTACCTTGAACCCAACAGTCGACATTTCATCATTGGTCGCTGACTGGGTGGTTTTCTTTGTGTTCGAAGGCAAGACATCTATTCACACATTGGGATTTGTGTAGTGTCTTGGATGCCATTATCCCTATTGGTGGTTTCCTCGCCTTTGTCATCAGTTTTCCTTATTGGCTGCTATTCAAAGGGTCTTTTCCGTGTATCACTTGCATCTGGTACACACCAAGGATGCACAGGGTCATTGTTTCATGAACATGTTCTTCATCCAATTTCCTCCAAATCATCAAGATCTTGCTTTGTACTTCATGTTGAATGATGAGAAATTCCTTAATTCTCTCCTTTCAGCGGATCTCCTTCCATCGACTTCAACTCATCTATTCTAAAGATGAGACCTAGAGTCCTATGAGTACCTAGGGGCTTGTAGTCATTAGTGGTAGGTTCTCTCGCCATCGACAGTTGGGAATACATCAATGTCTCATGATCAATGAATTATTCAAGTGTTCAACCCCAACTCCTTTATTCACAATTGTAAGAATGTACTTGGTGCCTTGATACCTACTTTCATTATCGGTAGGTTGTCTCATGTTTGTTAACAGTATACCTCAATGACCGGTAATAAAATGAAGTTTCATTGTGTTTGACCTCAAATCCTTTATTCACACGATGCAAACTTGCACCTTTGGTGGATTGTGAGGATTCCATGTTGAGGATTCCACATCAAGAGGTGTCTTCAGGTGGCATTTGTCATATATGTATGCTTATATGCAGGAGGAGTATCTATCAGAGGCTATGTAGTGGCAGGTGGTAGGTGTGCCCCATGCCTGGGTATGACTCTTTTAGTGTCTCACAAATGTCGTAGTCTTCTATCATGACACTCATCTAGTGCCACAGGCATAGATGTCATGACTACTGTATGATCGACCGTATATATATATATTGAGGGTGTTGGCCCCAATTTTGTTCTATAAACATCATATTTTTTGAAATATATATAAAAACATGGTTCTTCGGCTTTACTTATGTTACAATGTGTACATTGATGGAAGTGTTTTCTTTGCTTTAGTTATGTGACAAATGCCAATATAAAACAAAATTAGTATATGCATCGGATACATATTCTATTGAAGATCCATGATCCTTGACCTTCCATATACTGGAAACGTTCTATCTCGACCCTTCAATTCCACTTGAAGGATACAAATGGGCCAAATCCGAGCTATGGAAAAGAGGAGAAGAATTCAACTTTGAGAGCAAAGTTACTTTGCAGAAATTATTCACTTTATATTGAGTCTGCATCCCTTTGTCCTTTTGAGTATGAACACATTGTTCAACCCCCAAGGTCACCCTTACATGATTGAGAACTTCATTGTCTCTCTTATATGATATTTTCTTTGGTGGAGGATTGAAGTGGTGGAGGCCCAGCTGGAAGGGACTTAGTTTCTCGATTTCGAACTGTGATGACACGGAATTTTGTAATTCATTCACTTCTGTTGATTACATTTTAATAGAAATACTCTTTTCACGTCCAATTAATATCTTGCAAATATTTGAATTGTTATTCCATGGGCGTATTTTTTATGAATGTTGATGGATTATTCTATTGAATGTGATAACATTATATATTATCACCATATGATTGTGTTTCTTGGTTGTTGAGGACAAGTTGCAAGTGTATTTCTTTGAGTCAAGTGCTCAATGATGGACTTCATCGAACGTCTGGACGAGGTAGGCCTTTTATCTTTTCTTTCTAGCATATTTGTTTATATAGCATATTTGAGATTAGAGTTGATTTATGGAGTCATTTCCATCTGTTGTGGTTTACCCCTAGCCATAGAGAGATTTTCCTCGTAGCATAAATAATCTCCCAGGCCCGAAAAAGAGATAAACCAAAACCATGGAGAATGGATCTTTTTCAAAAATTTAGTCCCTCGGGCTCGAAAAAGTGTTAAACTTACACCTAAGATTACTCTCCTAGCGAACTGTAGCTCCTAGGGAATACCTTTTTCGTAAAAATAGCCATCCAGACTGAAAAAGGGGTAAATTATCGTCGAACATATGTTCCTTCAGGTTTCACTTTGACGAGCATGAAGGGAAACAAGATCTCTCGGTAATATTTTCAATTTTAGAGAGTCTGAAAATATCTTAAATAAAACTCCAGGGGGGGCTCCTTTTCTTAAGTAATCTGAATGAGACCAGAAATGATAAATAATTCTCGTTAGATGTCGCTTTCAAAGTTTAAGTGAGCTTGAAATAAGACAAACCATGCTCTTAGGGGGTCCCTCGAGTATAGGCTAGAAAACGATGAGGAAGAAGAGTAAGGCTTCAACACAAAGTCATGGAGGGACCAAAAGGACTCCCAATCCTATAGGAAATTCACAACATGGACGCTGAAATGCAAGACAAGAATCTACCTAGGGAATATATGGAGGGAAAGGCTCTACCACCTAATTATGACACTTCTAAAGCATCATAGAAGGTTATGTGTCACACTTCAGTGGGGTCTATCCTATGGCAAAGTAAAAATCATCAATAGAATGCAAAATGCAAGGCAGTGAGAACCTATCCTAAATGAAAATGGAGAAATCACAACTTCGTCACAAGATCAAAAAATTAGTACCCATTCATCAAACAATACCAAATTCAAAGGAACAAGAAGCTTAAAGGACCAAAATATCACCAAGAAGAATCATAACATCCACCGTGCGACAAAAAGAGAAAAAATCAGGGTCAAAACATGGTCAAAATCTATAAATAGAAGAAAAAAGAGGCATTTTTACCATTGTATTTTGAAAATTTCCAAAAATAACCAAAACCCTCGTCCTTCAAAGAAAAATTTGGAGAGCATCAGTGGATGAAATCAACTCAATCTTGGGCCAAGTAAGTAATTTTTCCCTTTACTTGCAATTTCATCCATTGATTTCAATTTTTAGATGTATTTGGAGGTCGCATACTCCAAAATTTAGCTCGATTGTGTGTGTATGCACGCTTTTCACAATTAGCGCATGTATGTATGCAGGTTGAGATACTTTCAAGGTGCATACATATGCGAATGATACCAAAAAAGGGCGTGTACATGCTCAAAAAATTCGAAAAAAAAAACACTAACTCCCAAAATTTTGACATGACTCAAGATGTATGTAGACTGGAGGGAAAGAGAACATGAAGAGTTTGATCAAATGGCCTAGGAAAACCTGATGGTAGTGGAAACATTGAAACAATGTAGTTTATATAAATTATTCCAATGTCCCTTTATGAGAGCTCAACCACGAATTCTAAACCATCTGGTATAGTATTGGAATCCAAATGCAGAGGCTTTCATGATAGAGGGTCAATCATTAAGACCCACCACTGAAGACATTTACTTCTTGACCAAACTCTCTAGGAGGAGTGAACCAGTAAACTTGGATGCATTCCCTCCCAGGCCATATCACATAGCCCACTACATTGATATGTATTGTGAGGCCAACACAGAGAAGGTGGGTCTCAAGTGCCAATAGAAAAGATCACAAATATGAGTTTGAGGGTGGTACTGTACATGATTGGGTGGATGATAGGGTATGTTTCTCTACACCAGGCTTCTCAGACCTAGATGCAATGCATTATGCAATGTCTACAGCTGATTATTTTCGATTGGAGCACCACTATGCTCAATTACATGAAAACTCAACTGACAGAGTGCAAGTTGAGACAGAGGAGGAATTTTGTATTTGGTACAGTGTTGTGCAGATTATTCTTTGAAAGAGTGCCAGGGATGAGTCTGAGGGAGGGTGTGTTGGGGAACGTAGCCTCCTTTCCAACACTGTGCAGATGGGTTGCTTTGATTCCACGCCAGGGATGAGGAAGAGTACGCGAGGCCTATGACGACAATTTCTTTGAGTGGTGGAAACACTAGATTCCAACCATCGAGGACTACCCATATGCAGGTATCAATTTCTTGAGGGAGCCGAACGTGCCTATTCCCTCTAGTGTATCACGTGGTGCCATATGTACTTACTCACATTTTTTAATTTTCAATTTTATAAAAGAAAAGAAAACATGTTTTTTTCCATGTCACAATACTAACTTAAAACGTATTATGTACAGATGTGGGGCCAGTATGGCCAGTAGACTTCCCTTGAACTCTACGTCATAGAGAGGACCATTAGCAAAGGATGAGAGAGTCCTGAGGCAGGTAGAGAGGAACATGACATCCCTCACCCATAGTTTTCCCATGGTGGAGATCGAGGATCTTTCATCATCCATGCAGACTCACATAGTGGGAGTACCTAGGGAATGGGTCCATCTATTTCATCATCTAGCCAACACCTTTGTCTATTATACTAGGGAAAATATCCCTAGATATTAGAGTAGTTTTGGACATTATGCCTTCCGATGGAAGCATTTTTGTATCTCCCATATGTATTGAGGGCTTAAGCTCGACGGTGTATTATTGACACTTTTGAGTCCTATGGCCCACATTTTGTACTGTGACATTATTTTGGACATATTTTATATATACATATCTTTTTGACTTATGGAGTAAACATCTCTTGTACAAATATATTTACATATGTGTGTATGTGTGTGATTTTATATTTATGTGTGTGAAAGATGCAAATCTAATACATGATTAGCCAATGCATCAGTTAATTGATTAGATCT
>ML813800.1:102119-115123 GCA_009831015.1 Picea engelmannii | reverse complement strand
TATTGATGCCAAAGTGATATGATCTTTGTCATGTGTTTAATATTGTTTTCACTTCAGGTAATTGGAGGTATGGGCTAATATTTTCATGTTCTTTCTATCAAGGATCATTTAAGTCTTGTGTTGAATTGTTCTTTACTCTCATGTACATCTTCCTCCTACATTTCTACACTCACCCCTAAATGAATCATTCTTGTTATCCTTTAAGAAGATATTTCCACATTTATCTCTATATGATAATGGGTGCACTTGTCTTATTACCTCGTCATTTTGAAAAAGTGATTGTTAATTGAAATATCCATTGAAAAGTGGTGACACCATTATGTCTAATACTAACCTAGTTGATTCAAAAAAGTTCTTATCCAGGTTTATCTTTACAAGTTTCTCTTGGGAGGTATTGATGAAAACCTCATGTGGTGGACCGCCCTTGAAAAACCTCAATGAACTTTCATGAGAACCCTAATAGGATTAACTAGAGGGACCTCTTAGTCATTATCCAAGATGTTCCATTATACATTGAATAGTTGAGATTTAAGTGTAATGTGGATGATGTCACCCTTGGGATAATTGCAAGCAGTTAATTATGTGCCTAATAACTCTAAAACACTCTCGTACCACCTTCCTTCCTTATAATCTAAAACTGTCAGTGAGCAATATACCTCATTCTAAATCTTTTGAGTAATATAATAAAAAGGAAGTATCAGGAAGTACAAGTCAACTCGCCAAGGTACTGAACAGGCCTACTGGCAGCGGGGCCATGCTTGTATGGTACTAAGGTAAACTCGTCGGGATATTGAACAGGCCTGCTGGTAGTGGGGCTATGCCAAGTAAAGGGAGTTGAAAAAGATAAAGTGGCACACCTAAAAATGAACAAAAACCCTTGGGTCTCATTCTAAATCATTATCAAATCAAGGCTAGGAGATGACCTTTATATCTCTCGGATGATGTTCTTAATAACCTTCAAGTATCCACTTTAGAGTTCTATATTTAAAATAAATAGGTTTGCATGAGAAGTGGGACCCTCAGTATATGTAATTCACCTTACCTAAGAAAGAATAACTTCATCTCTAAAAACTTGGATAAGAAACGAGTTAATCATCTTGGGATGTATTCTTTTATGTGTTCCTCTCTTCAAATGAGATCTAAACTATGCTTATATCACTTTTTTTTAAAAGGTAATCTAGCCAAGGGGACCTATTAGTCAAAGTCATTATGAAAAATCTTGGCCACTATCCTATAATCATATTAGAGTCACATTCAACCCTTTCTCCTAACTATGATCCACAACATATTGGATAAGACTTAATGTCAAATCACTAACAGGTCTAATATAATACTCATGACTCCACTTTTCCATCATAACTACTTTTCCATGGGTAAGAAGTGTGAAGCATAGGCCAGGAAGTTTATATTGTATAGCAGGTTATTTAAAAGAGAACTTAAGGAGCTGAAGAAAGGTGGAACTTCAGGGAATGCTTGATTGAGTGAAGAGTCTCATCAATCTTGAAATTTTGAATATCATTGTTGCATGAGGACATGCAATGAGTTAAGCATGGGGGAATGTTGAGTCTCCATTTTGACCCCTTTATTACCCTATATTACCCTCTATCTGAGCCTATTTTACCAATGATATGTGTATATAATTGATTGTTTCCTACACAAATACACTTGATGACCTTGTCCATATGCATAGAGAGATAAATTATGATTAAGGCATGATTTGTTTAGTTTTCTTGAGTTAATTCGATTAAATGCTTGATTATGTATGATCCTAATCACTTTGCCTGTTAAGCAGCTTGATCTAGTACCTCACTATTTTGGTACTACAACTATAGTGTGATATGGTACCAAGGCTCCACCTACTATAGTACCCAGTCTATTTTGGTACCAGTCTTGCACCTTATCCGATACTCATGGTCGTGACTGTGTTAATTTGGTACTAAACCCCTACCTACAGGATTCTGGTACCAGCATTCTGGTACTGGATTTGCACCTCAATTTGTGGGTCGATAATGATGAATATAAAAATTTGGGGACATGGGTTTTGTCCGGATAGGTATTTTCATGTGGACATGTGGACCAGAATTCCCAGATATCACATGTATGGACCTCCATCTCAGGAGGAACTATTCATCCTAAATCTTTGCCAATTTTCCAAAAATTCTAGGATCATGCCCAAATTTGTGGGAAATGAATTTCCTTGATTAGATAATGGTTGTACATGACCTCCATTGATGGAAAATAGTTTTGATTTGATTGGACTATCTAGAGACAAATTTGTAATGTAAAAATTATATAAATTGAGTGATGGCTCTAAGCCAAGGGATGAATTATTATACTGTAGATTGGATTTTTGAGCAGACTTTTTTTGTAAATTCATTTGTTGAAGATCAATGGAAGTTTGAATTCAATGATCCAGTGTGTGTTTTAGAATTTAGCATCTTCTGATCCAAAAGCTTCCATGTTGGCATCGGCAAGGGCCCACCGATCCAGTTTGGTAAGCTCATTGTAAATTATTAGTATAGATTTCTATTTCATGTACTTGTTGTTTTGATTTCATTTTTTATTTCACTATTTGAACTGGTTGCATAGTGTGGCAGTACATGAACATTTGAGAGTCCATCATTCACATTAAATAATCCAACAAATGGAATATCTCATTAAAACTTGTGTTTCCTGTGTAGAAACGAAGTAATTTTCTATAATTGCAAGATTGTATTAAATTTTTGTTTGTGATGCATCAATTGATTTTGAAGAGTGTGTTGAATTAGATAAGAATTTCTTGAAAGTTTGAAGTGAGTTATTATAGGAAATGAGATCATACCTCCATCTCTCACATACATGCGCTTATAATGGAGTGTTTATGCTCTACCTGGTAGTTCTTTTATCTCAGTTAAGTTTCCATAATGTTAATGAGTGATTGTATGGTTGTTCCAGGAGATAGAATCATATCCCATCTCTATCTTTCATGAGCCTATAATGAGAAGATCCATCCCCTGAACAAGAATTTTGAGTTATACATTTGTTGATCAATTTTGCTTTCTGGATTTTGAATTGTATGTGTGGAGTGTTATTTGAAAGGTGTGAAACTAAGTATTTTGTTATTGAATGTTTCTTCTTTATTCTATACTCATCAGACATAGGAACCTATCTGTTATCGAGACATATAGTGCATCAACTCTACTGATTACGAATCTCGATCGATATTTTATGTTTGGTAATATATTATGCATATAATTGCACCAACACTTCCACTGGTTTTTCTCCTTTCCAATTAGTACATGGTGTGGAGTCGATCTTACCTGTTGAATGTGAAATCCCTTCTCTTATATTGGTAGTTGCACTCCTACCTGACATTTCTGGTCTCAAACAATGCCTCATACACCTAGAGAGTCTAGATGAGCAGTGTCAAGATGCCTCTATGACTATCAAAGTGAAAAAAAGACATGTCAAGGTCCAATACAATAAGTGTGTCTATCCTTGGTTGTATGTTGAGGGTGACTTACTCCTTCTATATGATCAGGCCAAAGAACCACTTGGGGCAGGCAAGTTCAAACCCATGTGGCATGGTCCCTATATAGTGTGACGTGTCTTAGAAAAAAGAGCCTATGAATTATAATATTATGAATGGAACACGTTGGTTGATCCCAAGAATGGGATCTACTTGAAAAGATATTACACTTGATCCCCAAGATTGGGTGTAACTCTTTATATCCTAATGTATTTTAGTGAATATATATATATATATATATATATATATATATATATATATCAAGAGTATTTTGCGTATGTTCTCCATCTGAAGATCATCATGTATACGCATGCTTTGACAGTGAATCCTCTACGTCAAACGAGATAGGTTTCCCTGCACATTTTGAAGGACTCTTTCTACGTCCCCTCCCTCTGTCGCATCTCCCTGGTGCCTTCGATGATGTTTTGGAAGTCTGTATCTCCATCATGGACCTACGTATGTGTCACATACATGTTTAATTAGTACTTAACATCATCAAAAAATATTATTTTCTCCTTATAAAAAAACACAAAAAAATTGAAATATTTAAAAAACTTTGACATACCTATGTCTCCATAGGCAGACCCTAGTGGTAATGGCATGTACGTATCTCCTCTGAAGTCAATCCATACATAAGGTTATTCATCTAGAGCTATCACCTGTCGTCTCCACCAAAAGAAGAAGTCATCATTGTAGGGTGTTGGCACCCTACCTCCCCCCTACCACCTCATCACCTCAGTCCACCATACCATGGCTAGATCACAAGTTCCATGGGGAATAATCTCAACTCTATGTCCCAAGCCTGGAACCTACTCGAAGAAAAAACTACAAAGAATAGAAGCGAAATTGAAGTTCCTTTTACTACTCTGTTTGCATTTGCCAGTTGGATTTTCATGTTGGCCAACAATGAGGTGCACTAGTCATACATCATGGGTCTCAAGCAATAAACTGAGTAGAACATAAGTGGCCTCGATGCCTGGTGCAAATAGGTTGATCATGTGATTTGTGTCAAAATGAGGACAACAATATTGAGACTTAGATTGATTATCGCTCGAATGGCAAGTTGGCTCCCGACCTTCTTGGTCCCTGCAATGCAATGAGCGGCTATGTATTCCTCAATTTTCATGCCACTCCCAGTGCCCTAGGATTTAAGGTTGACCACCTCACCCTGACGTGGAAATCCCATCAAGAAATAGATGTCCTCGAATTCAATCCTTAATGGTTGTCCATCAAGGTTGAAGATCTCACTATCCCGATCTCAGTAATCCACGAGCAACTATAGCAATATCAATTGGGCCCTCATACCTTTGAGAGACCAAAACTTGTATATCCCACATCTTTTTAAGGCTATTTGGGCCCCTGGATCTCTCTCCACTACAACATCTACCTCCTCATGTTCTCTTTCTCTCCACTCTAGCACCTCCCTGCAAGAGACAAACCCTTTTTTGAGTTAGCAACCTCTAAAAAACGTTTTTCACGGACATATAAACAAGTTGTAGTGTACACAGTTGTGTATAGGGTTGCTTATACGATGGTTTTATTTTTAACATCCACATATAAGCATGTGTATATGCGACTCGATGAACTATACCCTGTGTACACCTAAGTTTTCAATTTGTGCCCTAAATAACTTAAAAAATTGAACCTAATTACAAAATTTAATCCACTGGAAGAGTAAGATGAGTTACCTAGTATAGACAGTCATCGATTCCGTCACTTGCAAATCCCACAATCACCAGTTGAAGTTTGGAGGAAATTTGGTCCAAAATCCACTATTTGGGTAAAAACTACAAATGGTATAGTAAAATTGGTTTTTTTTACTATTTATAGCAATTTTTTACCCACTTTACATAGTTTCAGACAATATTTTGTCCTAATGGACTAATATGATAGTGGATGGAGTTGGTTTTTGTAGTTTTATCTAGGGATTCTTGCATTTTTCAACACCATGTTTCTCATTCGTAACTTTGGATAGGTATTTTTGTAACCCAGCATATAGGATAGATATCCAATCCATCATTCACACTTGCATCGTCCTATTACTATCACTCATATGCCTTAGGTACTAACCCATTTTATAGTGACACAGAACCTTCTATCTGCAACTAGAAGTGTCATTACCAAATGGTAGAGACTTACCAAACATGGGTACCCTGGTTAGATCCCCTACTTCATTCGGTGCCCATGCAGATATTTTTGTTCGTAGGACTGGGAGTCCCTTATAACTAATACATGACTTTATTTTGAACCTCATTTCTTACTTGTAAACATGATGACCTATACCTAGAGGAATCCCAAACGAATTTGATTTAATCTCTTTTCTGACTCGTTCCAAAAAGTGAAAATATTACTGAGTGAACATGTCTCTTTCACACTCATAAATTGGATCTGAAAAGATGTCTATTTGGTGCATGTTTATCTCTTTTTCAAACTAAGTAGACTAAGATTATGAAAAATGACATTTTATGGCGTTAACTTGTAATTGCATCTCATGCCATTGCTTGCAATATTGAGCCTATTCTCGGTTCTCACTTTTGTGTTATAAACCTCTCACCTCAGCAGTTTGCATCCTCAACCAAGAAGAGACTTGTTTATATCCTTTGCATCTTGACACCCTATACCCAGGAGGAAACATTCCCCCAAGTGTCCATCTCTCGCATGCACCTCCTTGCATTGAGCATAGGCATGTTCCACTTCTAGAACTAGTTTTTCTTACTTGCGACACTCATTTCCTCCTCTGTATCTTAGCATTCATTTGACTATGAAAAAACAAAATAAGACAAGCGGGAAAGGAATATTATCTTATATTGGTAGCAATATTGTCTCCTTTGAACAAAGAACAATTTTTTTTAGTCCAATTGTCATCAAAATTTTGGGTTTAGCATGACCTTAGGAAGTTGAGGTCATTACAGAGAGTTTACTCCCCCAACTGGTTACTCTTCCAGTCCCTATGGAGAGTTTGATTAATGCCTCCTGCATCTCAAAGTTTCATCATTGAGTCTATGTTGCTAGAGTCTTCCATATGTCTCATGCTCTTTTTCAAAGGATGTCTATCAAACTGTGTCGGCCATTCCTCATAACTCTTGACTTTGCATGTCATCCATACCCTCAGTGTGTCTCAGAATCACATGAATTTGTAGTCCTATTGCACACCCCGGTCCTACTTTCCTCATTGGTAGGTACCTTGAACCCAACAGTCGACATTTCATCATTGGTCGCTGACTGGGTGGTTTTCTTTGTGTTCGAAGGCAAGACATCTATTCACACATTGGGATTTGTGTAGTGTCTTGGATGCCATTATCCCTATTGGTGGTTTCCTCGCCTTTGTCATCAGTTTTCCTTATTGGCTGCTATTCAAAGGGTCTTTTCCGTGTATCACTTGCATCTGGTACACACCAAGGATGCACAGGGTCATTGTTTCATGAACATGTTCTTCATCCAATTTCCTCCAAATCATCAAGATCTTGCTTTGTACTTCATGTTGAATGATGAGAAATTCCTTAATTCTCTCCTTTCAGCGGATCTCCTTCCATCGACTTCAACTCATCTATTCTAAAGATGAGACCTAGAGTCCTATGAGTACCTAGGGGCTTGTAGTCATTAGTGGTAGGTTCTCTCGCCATCGACAGTTGGGAATACATCAATGTCTCATGATCAATGAATTATTCAAGTGTTCAACCCCAACTCCTTTATTCACAATTGTAAGAATGTACTTGGTGCCTTGATACCTACTTTCATTATCGGTAGGTTGTCTCATGTTTGTTAACAGTATACCTCAATGACCGGTAATAAAATGAAGTTTCATTGTGTTTGACCTCAAATCCTTTATTCACACGATGCAAACTTGCACCTTTGGTGGATTGTGAGGATTCCATGTTGAGGATTCCACATCAAGAGGTGTCTTCAGGTGGCATTTGTCATATATGTATGCTTATATGCAGGAGGAGTATCTATCAGAGGCTATGTAGTGGCAGGTGGTAGGTGTGCCCCATGCCTGGGTATGACTCTTTTAGTGTCTCACAAATGTCGTAGTCTTCTATCATGACACTCATCTAGTGCCACAGGCATAGATGTCATGACTACTGTATGATCGACCGTATATATATATATTGAGGGTGTTGGCCCCAATTTTGTTCTATAAACATCATATTTTTTGAAATATATATAAAAACATGGTTCTTCGGCTTTACTTATGTTACAATGTGTACATTGATGGAAGTGTTTTCTTTGCTTTAGTTATGTGACAAATGCCAATATAAAACAAAATTAGTATATGCATCGGATACATATTCTATTGAAGATCCATGATCCTTGACCTTCCATATACTGGAAACGTTCTATCTCGACCCTTCAATTCCACTTGAAGGATACAAATGGGCCAAATCCGAGCTATGGAAAAGAGGAGAAGAATTCAACTTTGAGAGCAAAGTTACTTTGCAGAAATTATTCACTTTATATTGAGTCTGCATCCCTTTGTCCTTTTGAGTATGAACACATTGTTCAACCCCCAAGGTCACCCTTACATGATTGAGAACTTCATTGTCTCTCTTATATGATATTTTCTTTGGTGGAGGATTGAAGTGGTGGAGGCCCAGCTGGAAGGGACTTAGTTTCTCGATTTCGAACTGTGATGACACGGAATTTTGTAATTCATTCACTTCTGTTGATTACATTTTAATAGAAATACTCTTTTCACGTCCAATTAATATCTTGCAAATATTTGAATTGTTATTCCATGGGCGTATTTTTTATGAATGTTGATGGATTATTCTATTGAATGTGATAACATTATATATTATCACCATATGATTGTGTTTCTTGGTTGTTGAGGACAAGTTGCAAGTGTATTTCTTTGAGTCAAGTGCTCAATGATGGACTTCATCGAACGTCTGGACGAGGTAGGCCTTTTATCTTTTCTTTCTAGCATATTTGTTTATATAGCATATTTGAGATTAGAGTTGATTTATGGAGTCATTTCCATCTGTTGTGGTTTACCCCTAGCCATAGAGAGATTTTCCTCGTAGCATAAATAATCTCCCAGGCCCGAAAAAGAGATAAACCAAAACCATGGAGAATGGATCTTTTTCAAAAATTTAGTCCCTCGGGCTCGAAAAAGTGTTAAACTTACACCTAAGATTACTCTCCTAGCGAACTGTAGCTCCTAGGGAATACCTTTTTCGTAAAAATAGCCATCCAGACTGAAAAAGGGGTAAATTATCGTCGAACATATGTTCCTTCAGGTTTCACTTTGACGAGCATGAAGGGAAACAAGATCTCTCGGTAATATTTTCAATTTTAGAGAGTCTGAAAATATCTTAAATAAAACTCCAGGGGGGGCTCCTTTTCTTAAGTAATCTGAATGAGACCAGAAATGATAAATAATTCTCGTTAGATGTCGCTTTCAAAGTTTAAGTGAGCTTGAAATAAGACAAACCATGCTCTTAGGGGGTCCCTCGAGTATAGGCTAGAAAACGATGAGGAAGAAGAGTAAGGCTTCAACACAAAGTCATGGAGGGACCAAAAGGACTCCCAATCCTATAGGAAATTCACAACATGGACGCTGAAATGCAAGACAAGAATCTACCTAGGGAATATATGGAGGGAAAGGCTCTACCACCTAATTATGACACTTCTAAAGCATCATAGAAGGTTATGTGTCACACTTCAGTGGGGTCTATCCTATGGCAAAGTAAAAATCATCAATAGAATGCAAAATGCAAGGCAGTGAGAACCTATCCTAAATGAAAATGGAGAAATCACAACTTCGTCACAAGATCAAAAAATTAGTACCCATTCATCAAACAATACCAAATTCAAAGGAACAAGAAGCTTAAAGGACCAAAATATCACCAAGAAGAATCATAACATCCACCGTGCGACAAAAAGAGAAAAAATCAGGGTCAAAACATGGTCAAAATCTATAAATAGAAGAAAAAAGAGGCATTTTTACCATTGTATTTTGAAAATTTCCAAAAATAACCAAAACCCTCGTCCTTCAAAGAAAAATTTGGAGAGCATCAGTGGATGAAATCAACTCAATCTTGGGCCAAGTAAGTAATTTTTCCCTTTACTTGCAATTTCATCCATTGATTTCAATTTTTAGATGTATTTGGAGGTCGCATACTCCAAAATTTAGCTCGATTGTGTGTGTATGCACGCTTTTCACAATTAGCGCATGTATGTATGCAGGTTGAGATACTTTCAAGGTGCATACATATGCGAATGATACCAAAAAAGGGCGTGTACATGCTCAAAAAATTCGAAAAAAAAAACACTAACTCCCAAAATTTTGACATGACTCAAGATGTATGTAGACTGGAGGGAAAGAGAACATGAAGAGTTTGATCAAATGGCCTAGGAAAACCTGATGGTAGTGGAAACATTGAAACAATGTAGTTTATATAAATTATTCCAATGTCCCTTTATGAGAGCTCAACCACGAATTCTAAACCATCTGGTATAGTATTGGAATCCAAATGCAGAGGCTTTCATGATAGAGGGTCAATCATTAAGACCCACCACTGAAGACATTTACTTCTTGACCAAACTCTCTAGGAGGAGTGAACCAGTAAACTTGGATGCATTCCCTCCCAGGCCATATCACATAGCCCACTACATTGATATGTATTGTGAGGCCAACACAGAGAAGGTGGGTCTCAAGTGCCAATAGAAAAGATCACAAATATGAGTTTGAGGGTGGTACTGTACATGATTGGGTGGATGATAGGGTATGTTTCTCTACACCAGGCTTCTCAGACCTAGATGCAATGCATTATGCAATGTCTACAGCTGATTATTTTCGATTGGAGCACCACTATGCTCAATTACATGAAAACTCAACTGACAGAGTGCAAGTTGAGACAGAGGAGGAATTTTGTATTTGGTACAGTGTTGTGCAGATTATTCTTTGAAAGAGTGCCAGGGATGAGTCTGAGGGAGGGTGTGTTGGGGAACGTAGCCTCCTTTCCAACACTGTGCAGATGGGTTGCTTTGATTCCACGCCAGGGATGAGGAAGAGTACGCGAGGCCTATGACGACAATTTCTTTGAGTGGTGGAAACACTAGATTCCAACCATCGAGGACTACCCATATGCAGGTATCAATTTCTTGAGGGAGCCGAACGTGCCTATTCCCTCTAGTGTATCACGTGGTGCCATATGTACTTACTCACATTTTTTAATTTTCAATTTTATAAAAGAAAAGAAAACATGTTTTTTTCCATGTCACAATACTAACTTAAAACGTATTATGTACAGATGTGGGGCCAGTATGGCCAGTAGACTTCCCTTGAACTCTACGTCATAGAGAGGACCATTAGCAAAGGATGAGAGAGTCCTGAGGCAGGTAGAGAGGAACATGACATCCCTCACCCATAGTTTTCCCATGGTGGAGATCGAGGATCTTTCATCATCCATGCAGACTCACATAGTGGGAGTACCTAGGGAATGGGTCCATCTATTTCATCATCTAGCCAACACCTTTGTCTATTATACTAGGGAAAATATCCCTAGATATTAGAGTAGTTTTGGACATTATGCCTTCCGATGGAAGCATTTTTGTATCTCCCATATGTATTGAGGGCTTAAGCTCGACGGTGTATTATTGACACTTTTGAGTCCTATGGCCCACATTTTGTACTGTGACATTATTTTGGACATATTTTATATATACATATCTTTTTGACTTATGGAGTAAACATCTCTTGTACAAATATATTTACATATGTGTGTATGTGTGTGATTTTATATTTATGTGTGTGAAAGATGCAAATCTAATACATGATTAGCCAATGCATCAGTTAATTGATTAGATCTCCTAGGAACATGAATATATGTTATATAATCAAAATAATGTTCTAAGAGACGTACCCTAAGGAATCGTTGGTGAAGGGTGCAATCGTGGACACGGTACACTCCATTAAACTGTGACACTATCAATTGAGAATCTAGATGAACCTGGAGGTGAGAAATACCATGTGACAAGGCACCGCATAGTAATTCTATTACAACATTGTACTCGACAACGTTATGTTGGACACACCGACCACACTAAGAGGGGGGTGAATCAGTGTAGGGATCTTTTTAAAACTTCCCCTTCACAAAACTCCTTAGTTAGCAATCACTAATTACTCATCACTTATTGTTGTCATTTATAACCAGTTAAATGTGAACATACATCAGCAACATAAACTAGCAACAAATATCATCAATAATTCATCACCATAAGGAACACAAAGAACACAAGATGTATGTACAATTTTCTTTTTATTATGGAGTACAATCCTT
This sequence comes from Picea engelmannii, assembly GCA_009831015.1. NCBI lineage: Eukaryota > Viridiplantae > Streptophyta > Pinopsida > Pinales > Pinaceae > Picea > Picea engelmannii. The sequence goes on along the minus strand of ML813800.1, from coordinate 103,330 downwards.
GGGTTATCAACAACCACTGAATAGAGTTACAACTCCATAAGAGCACCAGCTCTATAATGCAAGACTCGACTTACATAAATCATCACCAACTGAGAAGAGGAATCAATCCTCAACAAGTACGCTACCTGTCAGTAATGCAACACACGTACGTACACGCCCTACCAGTAGTACAGATTGCATATTCCTTCTGAACACTTAGGGTTTTTTCTCCATGAATATCTTAGGTCCTCTGCAGCCTTCAGTCACATCCACTTCTGTCTCTCACTATCCAATCTAAACCATAACCAATCGCAACACATCTATGCTCTCCAACAATTTACTCATGCTCCTCAACCATACAATATGATGCTACTTAATCATGTATAAACAACCAGTATACTATGGAAATAAGTATTGAACCATAAGAGTGTTGCTCACTCTATCAATCAACCAACATAACCATATCACAACAGCCATACCAAGAATGCCTCAAGCATTCACCACACAATAAGCAAGAGTATATATCAAGACAACTATGTAACCATACCAGAGTTTCTATGGAAGATCTGAGCCCATAGAATGTAGATCTTGAACTTGCTTCAGACTTCAAGAAACTGACATCATCTCACACTCAAGTCTCCATTGGTGTCCATGAGAAATTGAAATACCTCTCTTACTCATAATAGATCTTCAAGCTATGCTCAAGAGATGATTTTCACAAGAGACCCTTGCTTCTTATTTATACTCTCCAAGTAGCTTGCTTAGAAGAATATTCTAGGCCACTTTGTCCACATAGCCACTTTATCCACATAGTCATCTAGGTCCAACTTTGCCCAATTTTCCACTTGTCCATATATCCAATAGCCACTTGACCACTTAACCCATTTTCCTCATTTTAGGGTTAACCTTCTTATAACCACTTTCCATAATTAAAAAGTTCTCCATTTACTTTATTATTTAAATAATCCTCCTTGACTTTGTCACTTCACTTTATTATTTAAATAATCCTCTTTGATTTTGTCACTTCACTTTAATATTTAAACAATCCTCTTTGACTTTGTCACTTTATTATTTAAATAATCCTCCTTGACTTTGTCACTTCACTTTATTATTTAAATAATCCTCTTTGATTTTGTCACTTCACTTTATTATTTAAATAATCATTTTTTATTTTGTCACTTCACTTTATTATTTAAATAATCCTCCTTGACTTTGTCACTTCACTTTAAATA
>ML813800.1:62073-85233 GCA_009831015.1 Picea engelmannii | reverse complement strand
TGTAGTGCCCTTCTTTTCCACACCTCCAACATACCCTTCCAAACTTTCCAGGAGATTTAGATCTACCCTTAGACTTAGATCTCCCACTTGAGAAATTATATTTATTTCTTTCCTGGGAACGTCCTCTTGCAAATAATGCGTCTATGCTATGTCCTTCCATATTCTTTCATCTCATCTCCTCCGACAACAAGGATGAGACCGCTTCTTCAAACTTCAAAGAAGTTGTATTACTACCTATGGCCACAACCAGACTATCCCACGAGTCTGGTAAAGAACACAACAAAATGATACATTTATCTTCATCTGAAATTTTAATATCAACAGATACTAACTGACTTACCACAGTATTGAAGGCGTTCAAATGCTCTGCCACCGAGTCTCCATCTCTCATCCTCAAGTTATACAGCTTCTTTCTCAGGAATAGTTTATTTACCAAGGACTTAGACTGATACAACTTCCCCAAATTTTCCCATAAATCCTTGGTTGTAGCTTCCTCTGACACATTCAGTAATACTGAATCGGAGAGACACAGTCAAATTGTGTTCTTTGCCTTCTGATTTGTCTTTTTCCAGTCATCTACAGAAGTTCCTGTAGGTGCAGTACCTGGATCTACTGCGATCCACTGATCTCTGTCCACCAAAATATCTTCCATCTTGAGCTTCCACAACTCAAAGATTTTCCCATTAAACTTCTTGATCTCCATCTTTGAATTGCTTGCCATTTCTTTTCACCTGAAAAACAATACCGCAGATCTCCCACTATAACAAGGCTTATCACAGTACTGAGCCAAACCCTTGACGACAAAGGCGTCCCCCTGAAGCCAATAAATATCTGATACCAAATGTAAATTCTAACCTTGTACAATATCGATTGCAAACTGATATTTAGAAAAGAATAGAAAATATACAATGGCAAATACAAACATTACACAAAGATTTTTCACCTGGAAACCCAAACCGGGAAAACCAACATATATTATATGCATACACTGTTTACAATACAATATACATATAGGACCCAGTAGCATCCAAAACCCTAACCCAATGACCTGGATTAGTCCAAAGCCCTAATTCCTTAACCAGAAATAGAAAACCATCGGCAAAAAACCATGTGCTGAAAAACCACCTAATATTATGTGGTCCCGGAAATATGTCGTCCCGGTAATATGTCATCTCGAAAATATGTCATTCCGGAAATATGTCATCCCGAAAAAAAAAAAATCAGGGGTGCTGCCCTCGAACCCCTGCACCCCCCCTCTAACCCCCTTGCACGCTCGGCGCAGACGCTCAGACACTACTACTCATGCAAAGAATATAACACATACCCAACAAAGAGACCCTTGCTTCTTATTTATACTCTCCAAGTAGCTTCCTTAGAAGCATCTTCTATGCCACTTTGTCCACATAGTCATCTATGTCCAACTTTGCCCAATTTTCCACTTGTCCATGTATCAAATAGTCACTTGACCACTTAACCCATTTTCCTCATTTTAGGGTTAACCTTCTTATAACCACTTTCCATAATTAGAAAGTTTTCCATTTACTTTATTATTTAAATAATCCTCTTTGACTTTGTCACTTCACTTTATTATTTAAATAATCCTCTTTGATTTTGTCACTTCACTTCAATATTTAAATAATCCTCTTTGACTTTGTCACTTTAATATTTAAATAATCTTCTTTGACTTTGTCACTTTATTATTTAAATAATCCTCCTTGACTTTGTCACTTCACTTTATTATTTAAATAATCCTCTTTGATTTTGTCACTTCACTTTATTATTTAAATAATCTTTTTTTACTTTGTCACTTCACTTTATTATTTAAATAATCTTCCTTGAATTTGTCACTTCACTTTAAATGATCCTCTTTGACTTTGTCACTTCACTTTATTATTTAAATAATCTCTTCTTTGCAAGCACTTTGACTTCTTTGACCTTTTGGGGTTTCAAGCCAACATATGAGGGTCCTTCAACTTTGTAAGGCCATAACTCTCAAATTGTGAGGAGTTATGTGACATTCCACATACCACCGTAAATGGTTTGACAAGAAATATCCATCTAGGATAGCTTCACTCACATATTTATTGATCTTCATCTCATTATTCCACAATTAAGAATGGGTTTTCTAACCACACTACTAGAATAACTCAATTGCAAAGTGTCTTCCAGTGAGGGATTTCACCATAAGGGAACCACTTTGGAATTCACCACAAAGCGTCTTCCCATGAGGGATTTCACCATAAGGGGACCACTTTGGATTTCATCCATTTGTACAACCATGACAAGACAATAATGAGTCATATTTACATCAATCCAACTACAACACATTTATCCATCTTCACCTATGCATATGATTATGACTCCTCTTGACATCAATCCATTGACATCAAGGTCAATACATGATCCATCAATCACTACATCAATACACTATGACAAGACATTGTTCCTTTCACATCAATCATTTGGCATCAATGACAACATGATCCAACACGTTATCGGTTTCTTTTCTTAGACAAACACCTCCGGAATATAACAAATGAACAGTGGGCATGAATATCATGCAAGATATGGAAGCAAGCCTCTGAGTGTGTTGGTTAGCACCATCCACAAACCCAACATAAACTTCAGATCCACTTGAAATCTACCACAATGCCGAAGCCCAAAAAATTACACTTCCATAAAACAAAAAGATATTAGAATGTATAAATAAAAATATACATTATTTACAAGAAGCCGCACTCAGGTGACCACCCTAAGAATAATACTTCTTAAGGTAGAGCCCATTTCTGGGCTCAGGCAAATCATTACCTTCGAAGTCGACCAATTGATAAGAACCTTTTTCCAAAAATTTCTTAACAATAAACAGTCTAAACCACATGGATTTAAATTTTTCTTCCCCCGAGGGATATTTATCTTGATCATAGACCAAGACACTATCGCCTTTGAATAAATCTCTAGGGTGGACCGACCAATCATATTGACACTTGACACACTATTTATGAGCCTCGTTGGTGAATGTTGCATCTCTACGTTGTTCATCAAGCTGCTCGAGATAGAGGAGACACTCTTCAAGTGTAGTCGTGTAAGGTAGTAATTCCACTGCCAACTTAAGAGAAGGAATATGGAACTCTATGGGAAAGACTTCATCCAACCCATAAATGAGTTAGAAAGGACAGAAACTAGTACCAGTCTTGATAGAAGTTCGATATGCCTAAAGCGTTGAATACAACATCAAATACCAATTCAACTTGGTCGAATTGATTCTCCATTGGAGAATAGTATTAATAGACTTATTGACAGCATCCACCTGACCATTCTCTTGTGGATAGTAGGGTGATGAATGTTCTTTCTTAAACCCAAAATTCGATGTTAAATCATTCATCATCTTATTTTGAAAGTGACTGCCATGTTCTATGACAATATCCTTCGGTATACCAAACCTAGTGACAATCTGGTTGAAAACGAAAAGCATTGTCATTTCCCCGTCATTACTAAATTTTGGCATGGATTCGACCCACTTAGTGAAGTATTCAACCGCCACAATGATATAAGGATGCCCCCTAGCCGAAGTCAAGTGGCATGTAGCTAAATCAATCCCCCACTTATTGAAGGGACCAACATCAATAACCAGAAACATAGGAGTAGGGTGTGCCCACATCTTCCGAGAGAATATCCTACAGCTGTGACACTTCTTGACTAAATCTATACAATATTTTATCAATGAGGGCCAGAAGTATCCTACATGAAGGATTTTTTGGGTTGTTTTAAAACCAGACAAGTGACCGCCACATGCTCTAGTGGCAGTCATACAACACAAGCTCTTCCTCCTCATGAGTCATACAATGATGGAGAACGCAATCAACTCCTCTACAATATAAAGTATCATCGATGATAAGTTAATTTTACACTTGATTGTATGTTCGTCGATGCTCATCATGAGAAGCAGAGGAAGGGCACTTCAAAGTCTAAATATACACAAGTATATCTACATACCAAGGATCAGAAGATGCAATGAGGAAGAGATCCTCATCGATCAATGACTCTTCGGGAAAATAATTACCACTCTCAACCGGAAGTTCTGAAATTAGATTATCAAATATCAAATACTTATTAGACTTCGTCGAAACAAAGTCCAAATAAAATTCTTAAAGAATGATTATCCATCGACTAATCTTCATGTCGATGACCCGTCGTCTCAACACATATTGAAAAGGATTAATGATGGTGTTAGACTCCAAAATTACTCACTTTGATAGTGTCGCAAGTGTCGTCATTACAAGTGTCACAAGTGTCGCATTTTGGTCACAAGTGTCGCAAGTGTCAGAAAAATCAAATTGCCATAATGTCTATGTCATGCCTATAACGACATCGGAAGGACACTTGAAACACCTCAAACAATTGATTTGGAAGAAGAGGAATGGGTTAACAGAGTTTATAAAACTTTTTCCACTAGAAAACCCATTCAAGAGGTATTTTTGGAGAGGAGTGCTCCCCCATATACTGTTAGGGAGTGTTATAATGCCCTGATACCCTTTATGGGGAGTGTTGCCACTATTAGGAGTGCTAACACTTGCTGTTATTATTTCAAGGAGCGCTATAATGCTCTGATGTCCTTTTTGGAGGAGCGCTACCTATTCCATGCGAATTTTGGTTTGTTGAGAAGATTGAAGGAAAGATCCCCTCAATATATGAAGGTGGTTGGCTTCGAATCCTTGGTCAAGCCATGATATTAGGGTAGATCCATAACTAAAGGAGGAAAATCCTCAACTTACCCAAAGATATCTCAAGTGGTTGGGCCTTTCCAAGCCTATTTAAACAGGCCTTCTCATGGTGAAAGGATGGAAAGAATTGTGAAGCATCTAACCTATGATCTCATGAAGAAGATGTCTTTCGGAGCATCAGCATTCGGCGTGTGGACTATTGAGCAACGGTTCGGACAAGGAGGGCTTGACAAAGCTACTACACTCACATATATGGTTGTAAGTATTCTTTGTTGTTGTTCTCTTTAATATAATATGCTTGGCCTGTTTCTTTCAAATCTGTGTTTGATCTCACTTGAATTTGTCTCTAATAGATAGATCTGTTTCGAACTAATCTCAGTAGAGTAGGAAGTTGGTTGTACTTTTGTTTGTCTACAGGGCTTATCGAGGAGCATAAGATTGGAGCTCAACTCAGACCATGCAAGGACAAACACCGGTAAAAGGTACTTATTTTCTCCTTCCTCATCACACATTAGTTTATCTAGATCTAAAAGGAAGTCAGTGTCCAAGATAAGCATCTTTTGTCTTAAGATTTAAGAGTCTAGCTCTCAAGAGGATATCTACCTGTCCGCAGGGAGATTTTCCTACAACAAAAATTGGTGACTCCACTAGGGATCGAATCAAAACTTTCAGTTTTGGTTTTCCTCACAGACCTTGTCTTACCCTTTATTATTTTTAGACCTTGTTCACCCCATATGTTTGATTTCATATGTTTATTGAATCCTTATTCCATCACATACACTTTGAATGCCAAAATTCAACTGAGTTTTAGGGTTTTGTGGACAATTTTATGGGTTTTAGGAAACCAGTGCTCCCCTACCTTGTTATTAGGGCACCAACACTTCTTGAAGGTCTTAGACAGAGCGTTATAACGCTTTGGTGCCCCTTACACTAGAGCGCTAGCCTTTCTTTGCAAAAATACCTTTCCAGAATTGTATTTTCTGAGATCTAATCTATGTTTTTCCTTTGCTTAGCTTCTTTGTGCTTCAATGCTTCTTCCTATTGACCTTTGACACCCTTCCTCCTGAGAAATAAGCACTTTGTTTTTCAGATTTTGTGGCCTTCTTCCTTATCTTGAGTTTTTCTGCTGTTGAGAACTTGGAATCAATCCACTACTTTCTTTTCTCTTATCTGACTGAGTAGGAACTCTGGTGAAGGGCATCAGAAATCTATGAATCATCTCATTTGGTTCTTCGAGGTCATTGTTCTTAAACATCTCTCTTTTGTGTGAATTGTTTGATTCTCTTTGTTATCTTTTGTTTTCTTTTTGCTTCTTGTTTCAATCATAGCAAGAGGGTGTGTTGTTTGTGTGAAATCCCCTTATGCTTGTCTGAATCTCCTTGATCTGAAAGGGTAGTTGGCAGGAGAAGTTTTTGCATTGAATTAATCATCATCCGCATACAAACGACAACGATACATATTAGTGATTGGTTTACATATTAGAAGGCATTTCTGAAATGTTTTAGCATTACATTGAATTCGATTGAGAACCAATTGATTGAGGACATTTAATATTAGTGTTTGTTAGTGAAAATGACTCTTTCTCTTTCCCTTAATTAGGCATTCATTGAAAAGAAACGATTGCTTATCATATTTTATGCATATTTTTGGGAATTGAGTCATCATTCCATCAGTTTCACTTTCATACACCCTTTGAGTAAAGAATAGTTGTAAAACGAACGCTAATTAAAAACTATCTAGAACATTTTTGTTTTTAGGATCTTCCTCCAACAGTAGACTAGGGTTAGCACTTTGGATTAAGCTGTGAGTACAACTCTCCAAAGTTTTCAAAACAAACATTAGTATCCTGAGCTAGGGAGAGTCAAATCCAATTGTCGCATCAGTTTTCTGGGATCCCCCTCTCACACAGGGGTTATGCACGAGGTCACATTCGGGTGAATTACGGAAATTATCCCTCCGTGGTTCAAATGTTTGTAGTGGTCAGATCGTATATTGGTGGTCACTTGAAGGTATACCCATGATTATGTGTGGGAGCCTCTCGAGTTGATTTCAGGCTTGTTATCCTACCCATATGTTTCAGATCGGACTGTCGACTATACCCACCCAAGGACTCACTGTGAATTGGTGTCTTTAGTTTCCATAATATTTAGGTACTTACACAAGGTGACGGTGAAGGGAAGTCTCACTGTACCTAGAATAGACATTGGTCAAACTCACTCGGGCTCCTTGGAGAGTAAATCCACAATTACTGTGTGGAATCTTGCACCAAGGTGAAAGTCTGTTAAGCAGGTCACCATTGTAACTATTCCACCATATCCTAGCCCCTTCTCGACTTGATCATGCGATGTTGGATTTCATCACCAACTAGTACGATCATCGAGAGAAGTTTTGTTTGCTTGGTTGATTCCTAGATTTTATTAGCGTATGTTGTTTCTTTGTTATTAGTTTACCCTAGCTTTTTAGTGTGTTCTATTATTCTCCACAATTGAGCCTGTAGACAATAAAGGTCTTCAACGATCACGTAGGATGCAAGGGCTGCCTCTGGAAGGCTATCAACCCTTACCTCATAACCCTCCAGAAGAAAACTACTGTAGAGAGGTAGAAAATCAATCTGACGCTGGAAGTGTTATTGCTCCTCCGTTAGATAACTCAAAAGGTGCTTTGGTTAAGGTTGAAAATACCACTACATCAGTGTCGGTAACCCCTCTCGAACCACTTTTAGTTCATTTAGACTCCCTTGGGGACATCATAGACGAAGAGGTCCCAAGATTACCTAAGAGGAATTTTACCGAAACATATATGGGATCCACGGAACCAATCTTTGGTGATGAGTATAGGACTCATGTTCATCCTAGCACTTCAGTAGATACCAATCCCACACCTGCTCATTATGTATGGAGGACTTCATCGGGACGCGATCTCTATGAACATTTCAAATTTTTTCGATAACCCTTTCATCCTCATGACCCTCCTAGTGAAACAGGACCATCCGGTCAAACCATGAATCACCCAGTCAATCAGGTTATTAACCCTACTGTTACACCAGCAAAAGTCCATCCTAATGTTGGACTCATCACCTCTACTCATCTCCAAGGCACTTCAATATCTACCCCTATTTCTACAAGCTTTTACTCTACAGCTCTACATGTTCCACACGATCCTGCTGGGACATCTTCTCACCTGAGAATGCCGACCCCTGCTAGCCAAACACAACTAGATGGAGGGAAACCAACATCTAACAAACCTTTCCCTCCTGGAGGACTACCTTTCCATGGCAGGCCTACCCCTCCTGGGGGATAGCCCCCTTTTCATGCTCCTCCTGGAGGGCAACCTCCATTTTCCAGTCATTCCCCAGTCATTAATCCACTGTTGGCAGGGGGGCAACCTTCATTTGCTGGAAACCCTTCACAATCCTGGGGAGTATCTTCAGGAGGCACTTTCATTCAACCTCATGTTAGGGGGGCACTCATCTCATAATCCACTGGGAGAGGTATCAAATCCTGTTCCTTCCGGAACATCTTACAGACAATCTTATCCAGGCGGCATCCTAAACACCACCTAGAGTTCTCCAGGACCACAGTCTTATCCTCCTCATGGGTCTAATGTGTATCCACCTCTGGGATATACTCCTTACCATTCTCAAGCGAAAAATGCTTATCCTCCTCATGGGAAAGCAAATCACCCGACCTATAATGCTCAGAACCCACCGGGTTATGTAAATGTTTCTTATCCATCATCGAATCCTGCTTATCCTGGCCAGCAACAACCGTATGTAGGAGGACCTACTAGTTACAACTATCCACCTAACCCAATTTATGGTCCTATTGGTGTTCCTATGCTGCACCAGTATCATCTGCAAATTAACCGACAGCTACCTTTCCTTGCGACTCTGGATCTCCCAGATTTATCTCGATTAACTAATGATCCTATTTTTCATTCACCGGTTTGGCCAGTCATTCCAGCTAAAATTCCTTCTGATATTCTAAAATTTGACAGAAAATATGGTGAAGATCCAAACAACCATCTGATGACTTTCCATTTGTGGTGTTCATCAAACTCCCTCATGGATGATTATGTACGTTTGCGTCTTTTCCAGCGAACACTTACAGACTCGGCGGAAAAGTGGTATATCGAACTACCACGTGCTTCTTTTCATGATTTCAATTCCCTCGCCATGTCTTCCTCACACACTTTCAACTGCCTATTCGCTACAAGACGGGTACTGAACTCTTGATCTCCCTTCGTCAAACTAACTCTGTGCATATCTCTGACCATATTCATGAGTGGAGGCGACGATGAAGGATGATCAAGGCAATCATTCCTGACATATTATTGGAAGAATGGTTTACTAAATCACTTTTGCCCCTGATCGCTCATGATGTCGCTATGGGTGGCGTGGTCACAGAGGAACAAACCATCACTCGAGCTCAGTATTTAGATTTGGTTTATTCTCAATCTGGTACTTTGTAAGATTTTCTTCTGAATGTTGCTCGAGCTAATACCAATCCATCTACGTCGTCATCCTCATCTCATGTGGATGGTGTTATCGGTTCCGTCAAAACTCAATATTTTTCCCAATCGACCACACTCTCCTCTACCTCCCCCCAAATTTAGATCTCTGAGGTGAATGAATTTCAATCTGCCCCTTCACAACAATCCGGAGGTAAGAAGAAGACAAAGAATAAATCAAAAAATAACAATGAACAACCAAACAATCAAACACCTGCTACCTAAAAGCAAACACAACGGAAACTGAAATTCCCATGTATCATTTGTGGTGATGATCACTACACTCGATACTGTCCACTTCGCAATGAAGTGGCCAAAATTTTCCAAGGAAAGTCACAACCTGTTGTGCTTACTCATCCTTTTCCACAGCAATCCATGGTTGTTGAAACCCCCTCTCCTGGGGGTAGTTCTAGCCATCCTAATGATGAGGCCTCGTCAAGTGCACATATTTATATGTTTAATGGGATTAATTTGACCACTCTCTCTAAGACATAGGATACACCAGGTAACCCTGACAAAGGAAAAGACACTAACGGTACCGATAATTTACCGGATCCATCATCGTCCTCTGTTAGTCTTCCATCGGTTAATCCTCCGTTTGGACCACTTCATATTGAGAAACCTACATTCAAATCTATCTTACGCCCTCCCAAGAGCACTATACGTAAAGATACCTTTAATCCTAGTTCACGTGCTGCCCAGAACTACAACATTGTTGAAGATTTGGCTCAAGCACCGTGTGTTATGTCTGCATTAGAAGTTCTACAACACTGCCCTAGTCAATGTAGAACTCTCTTGGCTACTATTGGCATTGTTGATCCTGAGTCATCCAACCACATCATGTTTAACCTAGACAATTATGTGTCTCGGCTCTCCCACCAACTTGCTTTCCAAGTTGATGTTGTTGTTCATAATCAACAAATCCACTGAAGTATTCTGGATGAGGGAGCCTCAACTTGTGTCATGTCTTTAGCGTGTTGGAAAGGTTTAAAATCACCAACACTAAAAAAATCCCCAACGATTTTATGCGCCTTCGAAGGGTGAGGTTTTCATCCCCATGATCTTTTACAGTCCCTGCCCATCCAATTGGGTGGAAAAATTGTTACTGTTGATGTCAAGGTGGTCGATGATCCCCTCGATTACAACTTGTTACTTGGAAGAAGTTGGTTTTATGATATGACTGTTGTTGCATCGTCGGTTTTTCGAGGTGTCCAATTTCCTCATCAGGGAAAAATTGTCACTGTTGATCAGTTGGATTTCTGCACGACCGATGCTCGCGCTCCTGCTACCAACAATATTCCTTTCTTGGGAGACCACAAGATCACGTATGAAAGCATTGGTGTTGTCTTACTGAAATATTCTATCCTCATGGGTACCTTCCCTACACCACTTCCACCGACTACACATCATATTGCCACTGTCGATATGATTTCGACCGCGGATTATCAATCGTTGGCATCATTTGACCCTTGGATTGTACCTTGTCCATTGGAATTCAATGCACTAGGTGACACTATGCCACTTAGTCCAACCGAAAAATCATACGTTTCTATCCAATCCGCTTCTCCCTCGTCGGATGACCAACATTTATTGGCGCTTGACGTTTTGTCGATGCAATCACAGTTGAGTTCCTTGTCGTCTACGATCGACTACATTTCCCCAACTTTTCCTTTTGATGAACCTATTCCAGAAATGCTTCACATTGACAAGTTACCTTGGGATAATAACTGTCACCGATCCTCTTTTCTTCCCCCTCGTGAAGAAATTTTGGAAGATATACACTCTATCTCCCCTCCTGATGTTGATTTTCCATCGTCTCCCATACCTTCGACTTCTGATGATTTGGATCTAGTAGTTGACATGGTGATTTCTACAGTAGGATTATTGGAGCCTGATCTCCTTACCCCTATCATGACCCTCGACATGTGTTCCTTCCTGAGTGATTATCTTCCATCTAGCAAAGATCTCCTGGAGGCCATGACCGAGTTTTGTCCCTTGACATGGTATCCTTCCATAACATTATCCTCTTGGAAGCCATGATCAAGAAGTAGTCACGAGCATAGTTTCTCTTCTCTATGGCAAGCTCGTTAAAAAATGAAATAGAGGCCCTGAGCATAGCTATTTTCCTGTGTCAAGCTCATTAAAAAATGAAACAGTCACCTCTCTTGAACCTTCTTTTCATCCACCCTTCTCCTTTTTCTCATCTAGTAGATAAATTGGTGACAACCTTAAAGTCGGTGAATGACTTGAATCTTGGGGGGCATGTATCTATCTTTTGATGATCATTCTAGAGTTAATCCACTAGCTTTCAAGCTGGGGGAATACCGAGCTTAGTATTTGTTCTTTCTCGTGCTCATAAGTACATTAGAATGCATCCGTGTAAACTTTTATCTCTTTTTCGGACCTGTATGGATACACGAAAAAGGAACCCCCTGGAGTCTCCTTTAAGCTCTTTTTCAGACTCTCTAATCATGAAAAGATCGTTGAGTGATCTTGCTTCCTTTGCCACTCATTAAAAGGTTTGAAAGGGCATCTTTCAAGTGATAATTTATCTCTTTTTCGGCCTCGTGAGGCTAACATTACGAAAAAGGACAACATTGGAGTCACCTTTAAGTTATTTTTAGACTCTCTAAACATGAAAAGATTGTCGAGCGACCTTGTTCTCTTCACACTCGTTAAAGAATTTGCAAAAAATGTTTGTTGAGTGATAGTTTATCTCTTTTTTTTTCTCGTCAGACTACTTTATGAAAAAGGAACTGAGAGAGTTCTCTTTTAAGTGTTTTTCCAGACTCTATAATCATGAAAAACCTTCGAGTTTTATTTCTTTGGACTCATTAAACAAACATCGACAGGTCCATATGGGATCGAACCCTTACTTCTTCCAGTTTGTTAAACAAAGGAGGAGGAACTTACCGAAGGTGAGTTATATCGAGCATGTGTTACCCTCCTCGAGCTCGTTAAATTAAAAAGAGGTACTCGTCTATATGGATGGGGGGAAAATTGAAGGAAGGAAGCCAAGCCGTTTTTGAGAACATTACCAAGTAACTCTTAGAGTCGCCCTTGAACAGGGCACCTTGTCTTTGCATGCATTTTAATCCACTGAACCTCTGCACTGAGCCAATCCTTTGAGTTTCTTTTACTCCTTTGGGTCACCCAACGTAAGTCACAGCATCCACTGCATCATCAAGTTTTGGTCCATGTCATGTTTCTGTTGTCATGCCTCAGTGTTCAAGGGAAGTATCCGCCTCGAGAGTTAACCATCACAAATATCTTGTCTCAATATCCATGTCAGTCCATGTTCATTTGATCTACCAATTACATTTTTGTGTCTGTTTGATGTCGTTGATGGGGGATACATCAAGGCCCTCCTTCGATGAGTCTATTCCTGTCAACTTCAACACATTATCCAGGAGCTAGACTTAGAAACCAGTTAGTACTTTGGGACCTCCATGCCTCAATGGCAGGCCTCCTCACATTCAACAATGGGCTAACATCATTGACCTCTAATCGGATGATTCCACAGATGTTCGACTTCATCTCATCCATTCACATTCGTTGGAATGTACTAGGGTACCTTGGAAATCATTGACATCAATGGTGATTTCCCTCGCGCTTGTTAATGGTTTACATCATTGACCAGTAATCAAATGGATTATGCCATGTTTGAAATCAGGACATCTATTCACATGGCTAGATTCATACTACATCGGGATTGGTAAGAAGACCCTGGGTCGAGTGATCACTTTGATATGTACTTTGCCCAAGTTGCGAAGGAGTTTCTTTTGAACAATGACACATATACTGTCACATAGATCCACTTTATATTGGTCGTGGCTATGTCTCATCATCTCATGGATCTACTGTGTATTCTTCATGGATACGATTAGTTCGGGTCATGGGAGTATAGATCCATAGTGTATCTTCAGTGGCTATACCTTTTATCAATATAATTATGGATCCGTAGTATATTTATGGCAGCCATACCTTGAAAGTCTCTATCACTCAAGCATAGGTATGCATGCCTTGGGTTTGAAGCATGTCTTAACATTTGTTTGATGGTTGTGTGCAACTTCTGTCAAGTTCTCTGAGCCTACACCCTTGCTTGAAAGTCTGCAAAGTATTTTAGTTATCAGTTCTCGTCTTCTAACTTCATATTTTGGGGGGCAATCTGTTACACTTCAAAATTACTCACTTCGATAGTGTCGCAAGTGTCATCATTATAAGTGTCGCAAGTGTCACATTTTGGTCACAAGTGTCGCAAGTGTCAGAAAAAGCATATTTCCATAATCTCTATGTCATTCCTATAACGACATCGGAAGGAAACTTGAAACACCTCAAACAATTGATTTGGAAGAAGAGGAATGGATTAACAGAGTTTATAAACCTTTTGCCACTAGAAAACCCATTCAAGAGGTATTTTTGGAGAGGAGTGCTCCCCCATATACTATTAGGGAGCATTATAATGCCTTGATGCCCTTTATGGGGAGCGCTGCCACTATTAGGAGCACTAGTGCTTGTTGTTATTCTTTCAAGGAGCGTTATAACACTCTGATGTCCTTTTTGGAGGAGCGCTACCTATTCCAGGCAAATTTTGGTTTGTTGAGAAGATTGAGGGAAATATCCCATCAATATCTAAAGGTGGTTGGCTTCGAATCCTTGGTCAATCCATGATCTTAGGGCAGATCCATAACTAAAGGAGGAAAATCCTCAACTTACCCCAAATATATCTCAAGTGGTTGGGCCTTTCCAAGCCTATTTAAACAGGCCTTCTCATGGTGAAAGGATGGAAAGAATTGTGAAGCATCTAACCTATGATCGCATGAAGAAGGTGTCTTTTAGAGCATCAACATTCGACATGTGGACTGTTGAGCAAGGGTTCAGACAAGGAGGGTTTAACAAAGCTGCTACGCTCACATCTATGGTTGTAAGTATTCTTCGTTGTTGTTCTCTTTAATATAATATGCTTGGCCTGTTTCTTTCAAATCTGTGTTTGATCTCACATGAATTTGTCTCTAATAGATAGATCTATTTCGAACTAATCTCAGTAGAGTAGGAATGTGGTTGTACTTTTGTTTGTCTACAGGGCTTATCGAGGAGCATAAGATTGGAGCTCAACTCGAACCGTGCAGGGACAAACACCGGTAAAAGGTACTTCTTTTCTCCTTCCTCCTCACACATTAGTTTATCTAGATCTAAAAGGAAGTCAGTGTCCATGATAAGCATGTTCTACCTTAAGAGTTAAGAGTCTATCTCTCAAGAGGAGATCTACCTGTCTGCAGGGAGATTTTCCTACAACAGATGGCTATGACGATGGTCTTGCGAAGTAGAATATAATGATGAAACCTTTGGACATCATGGACAACTGCTAGAGCCAGTTTCTCAACATGAGTGTAGTTGAGTCCCGGTCTAACTAAGCCTTGACTAAGGTAGTAGATGATGTTTTCTTTGAGCACGTCATCCTCCTAAACCAAGACCATACCGATAGTAGACTCTGTTGTAGCCAAATATAACAAGAAATATCTTCCATAATTAGGAGGACTGAGCAAAGGGCAGACATTGGGGCACTTTTCAATGCTTTGAAAGAGCGTTGATTTGCTTCATCGCAAAATAAAGGGACCCCTTTTTTCAAGAGAGGCATAAACCCTTTAGTTATTTTGGCATAGCTAGAAACAAATCACTGAAGGAAGTTATCTTTCCCCTGTAGACTCTGAAGCTGGGGGATTGTGCACGGGGGAGGAAATTGAACTATTGCCTCCACCTTGAGAGTATTGACCATGATACCTTTAGTGGACATGATAAATCCTAAAAAACGTCATGACGTTACGCAAAAACTACACTTGTTCGGATTTAGGTGAATCCAGTAGTAGCGACACCTCTCAAAAATAAGACAAAGGTGGTCAGGATGATCATATATTTTATGAGAACGTGATGCCAGATCATAAAGATAAACCTCGACTATATGCTTGAGTTCATGGAAGGTGAACAACATGGTCCGCTGAAAAGTATCTCCAACATTTTTTAGGCCAAAAGGAATTGTTTTGTATGCAAATGTACCCCAAGGACATATGAAATCATTCTTATGCTAATCCTCGGGCTTGATCTGAATCAGATTGTACCCAAAAAAAATCATCCATAAAATAAAAGACTTCACATCCCGCACATTCATCAATGATCTAATCAATGAATGGGGTAGGGAAATTATCTTTCGGGCAAGATTTATTCATATCATGAAATTCCATGCACACATGAATCATACCTTGTTTTTTATTGATAGGAACAGGGTTTGACACCCATTCTGTCAACTAAACTCGATAGATGAAACAAACCTTAATCAGTTTCTCTACCTCAGCCTTGATATTTTTTGTCTTGCGAGGGTTGACTGGGTGAAGCTTTTGTCGAACATGCTTAGCATCAGGGTAAGTCCTAATCTCGTGTTCAACTATATGAGGGTCAATGCCTAGAATTTCCTCATAATACCAAGCAAAAACATCATGAAACTCTTTAAATAATTCATTGTACACCTGAATCTCCTCAGGGGAACAATTTTCTCTGATGAAGACGTTTTTAATGATGCCATGGGTTTTAGAGATGTCAATTGGAATCGTTTCATATATACTCGCCATGTTTCCATCAGCATAGATTTTTTGCATGGTCAAAGGGTTAACAGGAAAAGTGGCATCTCCATTCATGGTCGTGGTGAACTCTCCAGCTTCTACTCTCCTAAGCTCAAGTAAAAAGTAAGATATATGGTGGAGGTCATCCCAAGGTCTATTTGACCCATTCATTGCCTATAAAATCACCTAGTTGGAGGGCAATACCAAGTCCAAAGCATCGTGAGTAGTAAGAGAATATTGAGCCCAAATAATCTCAAGAATAGGATCTATCTCCTGAGAGGGAGCAGGATCAGTGTTGGTCAAGGTTTGTTGAACAATGTTGTATGCAACCTCATCTGCGTATAGGGGCATAACCATGCTAGGATTCCCTCCCCCTTCCATCGAAGTTGATGGGGAAGGTAAAGTCCACATATCATTAAAATAACTCGTTTGAAAATAAGTTACTTGAAATATCGCAGCCTTAGGCTAATTAGGGACAGTCGAAATAAACTTGACATCATTCAAAGGTGGTGGATAATCAAAAGTTCCCATTAGAGATGGAAATAGTCCAACACCTAAGTTGACGGTCCCTAGTTGTGGGTTATCAATCATCGGGACCATGGATGCCCCCCATGAAGGGTCAAGACAAGAGAAGGATAATTGATCAATGATTATTATCCGGTCTTCATGAGGAAAGCATAAGATACGAAAAATGGTGGATACAACTATTGTCATTGTGTAGGTCCAAATTCATCCTAACAAAATATTGTAGTCGAGAGGCACGTCAACTACTTCGACCTTGAGACACACAGTTTTTCCCTCGAACTGCATGGGGAAGGAAGGGATTATGGAATGCGGTCTAAAATAACGACCTTCAAATGCAGTTAACAATGTCAGGGACGGAGACAAATCGGGTTGGAAAATGGCCTTCCAACATGCCAATGACATAACGAAAGTCGAGGCACCCTCATCTACCACCGTGCGGAAAATGTTCCATGGAATAAACCACTACTATCTGGAAAGTGACATGGTGAGGCAAATGAGGTTTATAATCGGTAGGGTCAAAAACAATAGTTCCTTAGTTAGTTGTCTCAGTAGCACCCAAGGAAGATAGCAATGTTTTTCTCTATGAGGGGAAACTCTAGAGAAATTCCAAAGAAGACATCGCATAAGGATTTTGTGCCAAATCCTCCACTGCAGAGTAGTTCTGAGCATCCCTTGCATTCAGATTATGAAAATACTTCTTCAACACACCTTTAGGGATGTGAGTCATAGTTTCTCCCATAGTCTTCTCAATGTGAATAGGAGGCGATGGTTTGGAAGCTTCTTTCCCCTTCTCAGCAGATTCTGGAATTCTGTAATCATGAGCCCTAGTCTGAATATGATCATCTAATATCATCATGTATATGTTTGTGGATCCATTTTTATCATTAAGTGTTGGGGCACCTTGATTTCCCCTAGGAACGTTCATGGATGAGGAAGTGTGTGCCATATTTATTCCTTGAGGGAAAGGGTTAGTTAACACAACAGGTTGTTGTTGTGCCAAAAGATTTTGGGCTTCCTCAAGCTAAGGGAATTGGTGAGTCAAGTGATCGTCCGTGCAAAGCTTACATGGAAACTTAACATTCCTCTTCTCATTTTTTCCCTCACCAACATTATTAGCGGCCTTTTTATTCCCTTTACCCTTCTTTCCCTTGGCCTTTATTTTTGCCTCGGGTTTTTGGTTAGTGTTGGTTGACGAATGTCCGGATGGTATTTGTTGCAAATAAGCATGTTGGGAACTTTCAGGCTTTTGACATGCCCCTGTTGTACATCCACGAGGAGAAATTCAATCAGCCAAACTTTTCTGCAACAATATCTCAGGAAAAGTAAACAACACATTCTTTCAAGATTATTTTTAAAGAAGGTGGTTGTGGGACTTTTATACCTCAATTATTTTATGTCCTCGCTCAGCTAGGATGTATTATCAAATGCTATCTTCTTCTGCTAATGTGTCAGCTAGAGTTGATCCTCTGCAAGTTGGAGAACCTCCAGCTGAGACAATTAATCGAGCGTTCATGGATCCAAATGACCCCAGTCTTTGAGAATTCCTTTACGATATTCCTCAGGAGATGGCCACAGTGGCAATCTAAGATTCAGATCATAAGATAAAAAAAGCATCAGTGCTTTTTGCAATCTTCACAGCTTCAAGATGCGTTGATCTGCATGTGTCTGTTCTGGTGTCCCAGATATATCAACAACTCAGTCTGTAACTCTAGGTATTGATTCATGCAACTTCACTTTTACTCCTAATATCTCACGAATTTGAGATATATTAGATCCACCTCTCCCGAGAATAGAACCAACAGATTTATTTGGTATTGTAACCTCAACAGTAGACCCCGATTTAGCTACTCCGGCAAGCAAGCCCCCAGTTGGAGCACGACTTGTTGAAAATCTAGAAAGATATCCATAACCACCAGCACCACCGTTCTGCATGCCTCCCAAACGTCCATCCATCCTTTCAAGATCTGTTCATTCTGCAATGAAAATCATCGAATCCGAAGCCAATAAAAATGTCTTACAATGATGTAGAGATCAAGGATATGGAGTGGAATGAATAATTACAGGCATTCACATATCCATGCCCATGCGATGATCTTTTCCAGATCACCAGAACCAAATTGCAGATGGGAGAAGAAACCGCACGTTGTCCCATCTGTTCGCTCTACATAACGTTCTGGGGATTCCAATCGCACGAAATCAAACGTGGTTTCCAGGTGTCCCACAATATGAGATCATCGTTTCCTATCCAAACTCTATTTCATGTTTGTCTAGTTGTCAATCTAAATTATCGTGGCTGTTTTGAAAATCTAAACAAACCATGACGAATTTTGAAAATCTTCCACTCTCCACTTGGCTTGCGGGTTGATCCGTCAGGATTTTTCGAAATGACTTATGGTTGAGTTTTTAATTGCATGCATTAATTGACCATTGGGAAACTTAACGAAAGTGCGACAAAAGAAAATGCATTATACAGCCATAGACATATATGCAAATCTGAAATACAATAAAGAACAGCAAACCATAAAGCACAAGTTTGATAACGGAGTTCGGCAACTTTGCCTACGTCTCCAGGCCTTTTCTCTATGAGGGAGGCTTCTTGATTTCTTTTCAAAATCTTATTAGTACATCTTTGCAATACCGATTGGATACTAGACTGATCTGGTCTTGTTCGCCGTGATCTCTAGAATCTTGCACAACTTACGGCACCTGAAACTGATGTCCTGAGCTCTCAGAAATCGTCCGACAGCATCTCTACCTCAACAGCTTCCTTGCCTCAATCTGGCTTAGACCTGGCTTTGCCTCAGCATCTCTGCTCTCCAAAACCATCCAAAAGCTCTCCAAAAGCTTCCAAAAGCTGACCCAATGGCCTCAACATAGCCTTGGTTAAATAGTTGGGAAAGTTGGTTTCAATCTCCAACTTCCTCCCAAGAATTAGGCTCTAAAAAAGCCCAATAACCCTTAAAAAAGGATTAATTACATTAAAATTACCAAGAAGTGGTTATAAAACCCACTTCAAACTATAATATAGTTTAAATAACGGGCATAAGCCCCCTCCTGGGCGCGCGCACCTCTGGCTTGGTCATATGTAGGCCATGTGGCCACGCGCATACCAGCATCGGGTCACATTGTAGCTGCCCATAGGGCCATGGCTGGTGGCTATACAAAAATCCCGAACGCTCCTTTCCATTAGGCCGAGGGTCATGTCAACGCACAAGAACCAGGGGTCGAGGCTAAGACCCGGCCCCGCCCCGCCCTCCGTATACAATACAATACGAATTTAAATATAACATAATCCGCATATAACACAAGCAACACGTGCGTGGTCCAACGGTCGAAGGGCACATGCGAAGTCGTAGCCGTGGAGGAGGTTCGGGGTTCGAATCCCCCGGGCCATAAAAACTTTTGACCTAGCCGTCATTGGCTAAACCCAGGGTGCCACGTGGCACCTTTACATCCATTCAAAGAATGCCACGTGTCAACAGTTGATTGGCCCACGTCACTGCCACGTCACTTGTCGTACGATGCTGACGTCATCCACCACGCACGCTGCTGACGTCATGCCGTGCCACGTGTCACCCTTCCAGTGGTGACACGTGTCACCTCGGGATTGGTCCAACCGTACGTCCAAAACACCAAATCTGCCTGACACGTGTCATGCTCTGGTGCTGCCACGTGTCACCTGTATGGAATCCACCACATCACTGTACGGAATTGCCACATGTCACTGTACGAACTGACACGTGTCCTGTACGGACTGTACGGACAGGTACAGTCAGCATCCCAAAATTTTGCATGTTTGGCTCGACGGACAGAATGCGATATCTTCCTCATACGGACTCCGTTTGACATAAAAATTATACCACCGGAATCAGGAGGAAGAGCTGGACGCAATGGTGTTGGTTTCGTTGGATTCCGAGCACTTTAATTTTTGAGCATTTTTCATGCCCTGGCAGTCGTCTGAATCCATGCCCATGCAATGATCTTTTCCAGATCACCAGAACCAAATTGCAGATGGGAGAAGAAACTGCACGTTGTCCCATCTGTTCGCTCTACATAACGTTCTGGGGATTCCAATCGCACGAAATCAAACGTGGTTTCCAGGTGTCCCACAATATGAGATCATCGTTTCCTATCCAAACTCTATTTTGTGCTTGTCTAGTTGTCAATCTAAATTATCGTGGCTGTTTTGAAAATCTAAAAAAACCATGACGAATTTTGAAAATCTGCCACTCTCCACTTGGCTTGCGGGTAGAAATGTTGGCATCAAATTTTTTCCATTTTTTAAAATGGTGTTTATTTAACTTCAACTATTTTTATTAGTGGTATAGGTCTGGGACTACTGCGAGCTAAGAAGCGATATCATCGCCATACTCAGCACCAAATTTAAGAGATGGAAATGTTTTTTAATGCCCTCATCCAGATGACAAGCAAAGAAAGGAGCTTAGTATAGAACTTGGCCTAGAACCTCTACAAGTCAAATTTTAGTTCTAGAATAAACACACTCAGATGAAGACCCAACACGAGCATCATGAGAACACTCAGCTGAGATCAGAGAATGAAAAGCTCAGATTGGAGAATATGCGGTACAGAGAAGCACTGAACAACGCTTCATGTCCTAACTGCGGAGGTCGAGCAGCTTTGGGAGAGATGTCATTCGACGAACAACAGCTGCGGATGGAAAATGAAAGGCTTAGAGAGGAGATCGATCAGATATCTAGTATAGCTGCCAAGTACATGGGTAAGCCCTTGCTTTCATTCAGGCCATCACCTCTCAGTTCAATCTCTCATTCAAATTTTGATCTGGCAGTGGGAAGCTATGGTGTACAGCCAAACATAGGGCCAGATATCTATGGATCTTCATCAGGCGGAGAAATCAGAAATAGGTCTCTTGTTGGTTCCATAGAAGGTGAAAAACCTATGGTTGTCGAGTTAGTTGTTGCAGCCATGGAAGAATTAGTGACAATGGCACAATTGGGGGAACCTCTTGGACCTCACATCTGGAGGATAGTAATGATATTCTGAATGAAGATGAATACATCCGCACCTTTCCTCGAGGCATAGGTCCAAGGCCCTATGGATTAAAGGCTGAAGCATCTCGAGAGGCTGATGTTGTAATCATGAATGCTATTAATCTTGTCGAGACTCTAATGGATGTGAATCAATGGTCAAGCATGTTTCTTGGCATTGTATCACGCCCATTTACTGTGGATGTTTTTTTTTTTTTTTAACAGGCGTGGAAGGAAACTACAATGGTTCTTTGCAAGTGATGCATGTAGAGTTTCAAGTACCCTATCCACTAGTGCCTACCTGAGAGATTTACTTCGTGAGATATTGCAAGCAGCATTTAGACTCAATATGGGTTGTTGTTGATGTCTCTCTGGACAGTTTACGAGGGAATTCTTCTTCATTGATAAGATGTCGAAGGCGATCATCTGGTTGTCTCATTCAAGAGATGCCCAATAGCTATTCCAAGGTGACTTGGGTGGAGCATGTTGAAGTTGGTGACAGAGCAATGCACCATATCTATCGTTAGTTGGTACCGAGCTCTTTGCCATACACATGTGTTATCTGACAAAAACAGGGAGTAAATTTATTTTTCATGATTATTTCTTTAAGAATGGATTGATACTAATATCATGAATTGAGTTAATTTCAACACTTTGATTTTTCTTAATCTGTTTTATTTTGTACGAAATTTTTGCATAAGAATCATGAAGAAAATGGCCATTTCTTCTTGAACACACTTATGTTTTCTTTCTGCCAAGTTTTTTTGCAAGTTATAGGTTAATCAAGTAATCAGTAAGGAGATTACATTGTGATGACAATTGGTCTTCCAAAGACAAATTTCATGAGAAACTCTAAAGAACCCGTCCATGATTATAACCAAAATTTTTAGAAAATTACAAGTTCTTGCAAATTCCTGTAATAGCTTAATGGTTTGACATGTTGCATGACAGGTTAGCAAAATTCAAAGAGTTGGGGTTTGTTCCTAAATGTACAAGGATGGTGAAATACATATCCACCCTTGAATTCCACGTCTATAAGTAGTTGGTCAATGCTGGTCAAACTCAACTATTTTTGCAAAAAGTCCAAAATTAAAGAGCAGATTTGCTATATTTGAGAAATTCGGGCTATAATTCATTTATTTTCCAGCGAGAGTCATTATCCATTTTCCATTACCACATACACTTCACTACATTTTTCTTCAATCCTAACCCACCAATAAAACCAACCAAGGTCATCTACAAGTTGTTTGGTCCACTTTACCCATTCATTATCAGTTTCCTTTTTCCTACATTTGCAAATAAAACCTTGCTTCCATACACCATTGAGTCCATAGTCCTTGAGTCTAAATATTTTTCTAAAAACACCCTGAAGTTTGCATGCCTTAAGGGCAAGCTATCATGCCGATAAACAAAGGGAATACATCAATGTCCCTTGTTCATCAAATCTTCTAAGTGTTCGACAACAACAAATTCATTCATACTTAGCAAGATGTGTTCAGGGCATCTTGACTCTCATCCTCATTAAATATGGGAGCTCTCGTGTTGACTAGTGGCATCCATCAATGGCCACTAAGTTAACAATTTCTTGTTATGTTTGACACTGAAACATTTATTCACATGAAAAGAATTGTGCCAATGAGCATTGAAGACTTGAAGACCAATCATTTTGTAGCAGAGGATGCAGAATTACTTTCATGTAAATGACTTGAGGACAAGTCAATAAATAAGGCTGGGGAAGTGTAAATTCTGAATTTTGTATACCTTCCAAGCCTTATACATTTTCAG
>ML813800.1:19225-49210 GCA_009831015.1 Picea engelmannii | reverse complement strand
AATGAAAATGTCTCCTTGGTATATATAGGAGACTAGGAGGTATAATTACAACTAATGGCCTAAAGATGACATAAATAAAATAACATTACTAATCTAATATGCCCCAATTAAGGGGTAATGAGCCAATATTAGGGCTTAACAATTAAATTCCACACTTCCTCATGAAATTGAATACTCGTAGCTTATGTCATTTTTCATCTCCATTGAATAATTGAGACATGCCCTTGGTCATAGGGGCTTCAATAGGAAGACAATACATTAACATGTTCGTTCATAAAAGGGGTAAAAACAAAAATTCAAAACCTAGGGAAATATATTGAGGTGTATTAAGGCGTGTAGTGCGGTTTTTAGTCATATACATAAATATATGTATTAGGGGGAACACACTCAAGAGGGGGGGTTGAAAATATAAAATATCCAAATCCAAATCCATGGGTGTGCTCAAGAGGGGGTTGGAAATATAAAATGGCAAAGAATCCAAATCTATGCTCATTTTTTTTTACACAGTTACCTCTCACAGTGAAACCCTGGGTCGATCGAACACATTCAAGGTTAAAGAGATCATTATAGTTTGATTCTTCTGTGTATTCTTCCCGACGAAGAGATGATGATGAATTCGATGCAGATGATGACTGTGAATGAAGGAAGATGACTTTGAATTTGTTTGATCTACTCAGCGATGATGACAATGGTGATGCCTTGCAGCTTAACTTAGTTCCTTAGGAAAATACAATGACTAAAAATCCCCCTCCAAACCATCGCCTCCTACTCAGGCTAGTTAGTATAAATAATTACTTCATTCATTGTCCCTATTTTCATGATATTTCTCCACAATACATTGTATGGGATTGTTTTTAGATTCTTGCTATTCAGTTAATGAAGGATTTATGTTTTGTGTATTGGGTTGTAGATTTTTTTAGCTTTATATCCTTTGAGTGGATTAAGATTTCTAATGTGGGGCTTTTAAGGATGATTTGTTTGTTTTGAGTATTGGGTTTGTAGTTTCTTGAAGCTTTATGCCCTTTGAGTGACTAGATATTTTACGCATCTGGTTGTTGTGTTCTTAGAGTTTCTGGTGTTTTTGACCATATATATATGGTATTGATAGATAAATACATGGTTTTGGGATTTTTTAGGATATTGCATTGACTCTTAGTGTTTTTTAGGGTTATGTGCATTTTGAATGTTTGTCCATCATAGTTACTCAAGTTCACATGCATTTTAGTTGTAGGGTTTTCAAGGCCTTTAGAATTTATTTAATTATCCATGTAGATTTAGTACGATAGCTCATCTTGCCAAGCTTGTTGCTTTACAAATAGTGTATTTGAGTGCTTCGGTTCTTGTTTTGTTGGAAGTGGTTTGAGAAATGTCCTCAAAGGTTGAGTGATGTAGTCTAGTGTGGATTTTTTTTTCAGTTGAATTTTCAGGCTCGAGGTGTGGTTGTTAGGTGGAGATTGATTGTGACTTGCACCTAGTCTCAATGCTCATATTGGTGCAATGGACGCTAAATTGAAAATGGATCCTTGTTGACTATATAATACCCTTTCAAGTATCCAACTCACCAATGAATCGAGGCCTTGATGGTTTAGGATTAGTAGCTATCAATGAAGAAAATAGAAATTTGTATGTATCTCTCCATTCACCCTTCTCAATTTGCTTGTTTTTTGTGTTGGCAAGTGGTGTTGATTTTACATTACATTTATATGCAATAACTTGCATATTATTATTTTCTCATGTGTTTTACTGGTATTTTTTCACATATAAGGTGTTATTTCTTCATATATTTCATCAAAAAACTATACAATTGTATGAACTAATTGGCTTGTCAAAGTCTCTTGAAAAAACGTTGTCAGAATACAATGGTATTGATATTTGACAAGGTTTTTCATTTTGAGTGTTTGATTGCAATGGATGCAACAGACCATCTTCACTTGTTCTGCTTGATGCAAGAATTTCTTAATACCAAAACATTTTTTTAAATCGGTTCTACTTTCAACAAACTCACAAGTTCTGCAATCAAGTTTTACCTTATACTTGACTGCAAGTTTTGCATTCTAGTCATGCTTCGACATTTGTTTTTCTTTTTTTTTTCTTTTTTTTTAGCACTTTGTATTGTATTGTTGATATTTTTTGGATGTTATGTTTATTCCTTTGGATCTGTCTACACTTATTAATATGTTTTAGTTTCATTAGAAGTAGTGGATTATCCCTTGGTGTTTTCATAAATGAGAATCGTTCATAGCTATAGTGGAGATTATTTATTGTTTTGTTTTGTTTCTTGTAGAAATAATCATTACCATAATGATATTCATGGAATATAGTGGAAATCCATCTTGAAATGAAATATCAACAACATATTAAAAGGTGTCATTTCTACTGGTAAGTCCCCTTTTTAAACTTGCTTTGGGTATTTACTACCTTTTCCCTTGGATTTTGTATATGGACAACAAGGAGGAGTGGAGGAAGACATTACAGGAGAGGCATTGAAAGTAGAGAAAAAATTTGAAAATATTAGATAGATCCATTTGCAAGTACATGAGACGTTGAATAAGTCAAAAGAAAAGTATAAGGCTAGACATGATCAACATAGAACTGGGAAGTCATTCAAATCGAGAGAAAGTGTTTGGTTACAGCTAAATAATGAAAGACTACAGGGTCCTGGTAAGGAGATCAAGGATCTACAATATGTCCCTTTCAAGGTATTGGATAAGGTGGGAGATAACACCTACAGACTCACTCTACCTCCATACATAAACATTTACTCAATAATGAGTGTGGAGAATTTGAAACCCTTTAAGCCATCCATGTTGGATGAGGAGGTGGAAAAGGTCCTATATACCACAGAGGACCTAGTACCAAATGCTTAGAAAAATTGGAATAAGACATAGTTTTTCAAAGGAAGTTCAAAACTACAATATAGGGGTAGCTTGACCTTTGGAAAATTGGGTTGAAAGGAGAACTTCCAGGAAAAAAAAATGGTACTCTAGGGAGAAGGTAGAGGAAAAGTTTCCTCACCTCATTCATTAAATATTTTGGGGACTAAAAGCCTCCTTAAATGGGGAGGTATGATCTGGATTGGATAATCAAAAAAAAATTCATCTATCTTGGTGCTTTATAGGTGGAAACAATTGGAAGAATCAACTTGCAAGGATATTTTAGTGGCAAGTCCCAATGTGGGAAATTGGGATCCGGAACCTTCCAAATCCATTTCTAGGAATTAAATATAATGTTTTGGGGTTACAGTGTTTAAAAATTGTGCACACATCCTTGACGGTGTTCTACACTCCGAGACCTTTCCAACAATGCGTAGAACACCTCAATCAGAGATCATATGCAACAGTTATGCCTCCCACAAGTTGACCTACCTTGTTGACAATCATGGTATAAGTGGATGCCACATAAACCCCCATTACTCACACATATATGATATGGGTCTAGTCACATGTGGACTTTCAAGAATATTCTAGAAGGTCCAAACCTGATCATTAATTAAGTGTTGAGAAAGTCAAAACTCTAACCCTAGATGGATATCAGGCTATGTTAAATACCATGCCACTAGGAGGAAAAAGGTGTTCCATTATTTTGAATGGTACTTTTTCCATAATTGAGTAGAGCATCCAAGGAGTGGTATTTTGAGAATATAACAGAGGATGTAGGATATTTTGTAGCATACATTCATGCCATAGTGTCAAAGTCAACTTCACAGTGAGTGCCTCTTTCTTTGTACTTGCTTTCCATAACTGAAGAAAATAGAGAAGAGCATAGGCCTCACCTTCTCATTGGGTCTTCTCGCAAATTGGGTTTCCCATTATACATCTTGTGTTTGATTGTATGGATAGTGTGTATATTTTTTCTTGTTCTTTCATTTTTGTATTTAGTTATTTTCATAAATTCAAGCAAAGCTAGTAATTAATTAATCTGGGATCTAAGGAAAATTAGTCTGCATAGTATAGTATTTCATAACATTATAATATTTTTTGTGACAATCTATTCTAGTGGAATATGTGTGGAAGTTTACAGATCACCCAAATAGATTGAAAATAGAAAGAGAAGTAACTCATGCATTGAGAATTAGATACAAGAATGGATGATAAGCCTCTTCAATGGGGAAAACTCCTTTTACAATATAACAAATGTACAAGATGAGATGTTTTCTAAAACTATGCCTCCCTGGTATATATAGGAGACAAAGGGTACAATTACAATTAAAGGGTCTAGCTAACCAATAAGGACAACAATAATATAGCAACAAAAATGTAATAACTCAATATCTAGGGCTTAACACTCTACCTCAACCTCAACCTCTACAAAAACTCATCTAACAAACATCATATTTAATTTCATATTTAATTATCGTTATACATCATATCAATATTTGTCATAAAAACAAATCCAAATAGGAATATAATTTTGTTTTTCCATTCTATGGTATATGCGAAACAAGAATAAGAATGCAAGCAAATAAATTGCCATCCAATCAATTGTAACCACTTCCAATAAACATCTACCAATCTTATGCTTAAGATACTCAATATTTGTGGTGAA
This sequence comes from Picea engelmannii, assembly GCA_009831015.1. NCBI lineage: Eukaryota > Viridiplantae > Streptophyta > Pinopsida > Pinales > Pinaceae > Picea > Picea engelmannii. The sequence goes on along the minus strand of ML813800.1, from coordinate 44,665 downwards.
CGGACCATGACCATCATCCTTTAATCACTAAGTGATAATTTGAGCCATACAAATTGAAAATGTTATTGGTTTGACACACAAAATTTTCATGTTTCAATCAAGTGGCATTCATGCACTCTTATTCAACATATTAATATTATGTTAAATGTTCCTCACTACAATCCTTACAATATTTAAACAACATAACAAGTATATTCACATCGTAGCATCCAAAGAGACTATCATTTTTTTACTTGGGAACCTATGAGTTATATCCTCATTCCATTCTTTAATTAAACTTGGGATTGATGAATGCATGGAATTTCTACACTGGATAATTAGACAATAGTTATCTTAGGGGTGTAGGAAACTGTCCTAGATATGAAGATGTAGTAAAGGCTTAAAACAAGACCAATATGTGGGAAATAGATACACTAAATTTAAATCAAAACATCCAAATAAAGACCAATAAGACCTAGTTAGAAAGGGATACAACCCATACTAGGATGGCTTCAAAATTACAAAAGTTGCACATTGAATTAAGAAGGTCAAGACTAAGTTTATACCTATTTTGATCATACATTTGGTCATGAATCCTTGCATGGATTCAAAATATACACATAGTGATTTATAAAATGGTACTGAAGGTTTGAGAAAAGCATGATCCAGATTATTTTCAACACGAAATGAGAGCGGAGATATAATAAATAAATGTATAGAGATATATCAAAGATCCAATAATATAACAGAAATGTATTAAAGATGCAACCATAAACACCGAGATACAGTAATACACAATTTTCTATTAATGAGCGAAAATGTACAAAGATTGTAAAAATACAGAGTGAAAGACTTGCTAGAATGGTGGCAGCTTATCTCTGAAAAGAGTTGTTTCCGCTACTCGCATTCACAAGAAGATGATTTTACAATGAGGCTCCAAAGGCCTTTTTATCATAAAGAAAATCCAAAACCCTAACCCCAGAAGATGAAAAGCCAATAGTTTTGTGGATCCTGTTTTGGGTATTTTGGTGTATCAACTTCCCGGGGGTGTAACTTTGGCATATGATCTTTGTTTGGGGCGCACGATAGCTTGTTGGAAAGGTATCATCAAGGAGATTCATTTTGGGGGCTAAATAAAAGACCTTGGCTATCATTGAGAAGCTATATCCTGAAAAACCTTCATTTAGGCCCTCAAAATGGCCCCAAAAGTTAAAAACTACTAAAAATAGTAAATTACCAAAATTGCCAGAAAATTGTTTTGATCCAATTGGAAAAGGTGGGTGGCCACCAATAGCCACCTGGATCAATCCTCCCTCCTTAGGAAGCAATGGTATCCATTGCATTGAGTGCCAGGGGAAGAGGGAAAAGTGTTTGTTGAATCTGCATCTTGGTGAGTTGCTTTCCTTACTGGAGGCGCTGCATTGCTTGGTTTGTGGAAGACTATCACGAACCTGTTGTTGGTGGATTTGAATCTGTTCAACCAGTCTGGCTACATAAGATGACTGTGTGCAGAAGGAATATTTTTTATTTGTTGCAATCTTACTAACCTGTTTATGTTGGATAGAAGGTGCTTGGGCCGAGGTTGTAGTGGTTGCAATATCCTTTCATTCACCTTTTGAACAGATTGTGAAGAAGTTGAATTTTGTAGTATGAGATACTATCTTGGGGCATTGTTTAGGTGGGATAGTAATTGGAACTACCTCTGGTATCCTATAGATATGACCCCCCAGAGTAACAATGACACTACGGGGTCAAGACTCATAGATAGCATGGCACTTCCACATATATGGTTGGCCCAAGAGAACATCACATACATCCAGTGGGGAAACATCACATAATACCTCATCCTTGAAGGGATGGATGTCATATGACAATTGACACTGCTGGATGACACGAAGATGTCGTCCCTGGAGAAGCCACCCAATGTTGTATGGTTGCGGGTGTGGTGTTGTTGACAATCCCAACTGTTTGATGACCTCTGCTAAGATGAGGTTCTATTGGCTTCCTCTATTAACAATAAAATGCAGCGGGGCCCCCTTCACCCACATCTATGAATGAAAAAGGTGTTCCCCCTCTTCAGGATCTATTGGTTCTTATGGTTTAATTGTTGCAGTTGCGACAATAAAAGTGGGGTCTGCGTCGTTAATCTGTCTTCTATCAATATTTTTTGAATCATATTCTAAATTAGGGTTCGGATCCTTATATTTTATCTCAGCCACCAATGACTATTTTGAGTGACATTCATCGATGTTGTACCAGGGGATTTTGTGGAAATCGCACCATTTTCTGGTGTCCTTCTTCATCTTTTTGTGACCCTTCTTTTCCTGTGGCTTAGACTGGTTTTCACGAGACTGTTTGTTAGGGTCGTCTCTATCATACTTTGGTTGTTGCGGATTTTCAAAACCAAACTCTTGTTTGTTCTGGTGCTTAAATTTCTACTCAATTTTAACAACATATCGATAAGCAACACCGAGCGATGAGATGTCCAAAAAATTCATTTCGGTTTGGATGTATCTGTGTAGAGCCCCGCAGTATTTCAAAACCAAATTTCATTCAAAGTCTTTGATACTCAGCTTGGTGTGCAAGGTATGGAAGGTATTGGTGAGCTCCGAAATTTCTTGGCCCCTCTCTTTCCGTAATGTCGTCCATCTCATGTATTGGTCCTCATAGTTGCCAATAGGGTAATATTGTTCTTTTACCGCATCCACAAAAAAATCCCAAGTGGGCTCGGCCCTGTTATCGCACAGTTTGTAGTTTAGGTCACAGGCTAATGGATAGAGGACAAACTGGCGCAATAGGAACCTTCCCCACCCAATGTCACCTCGATGGGGAGGTTCTTTCTGTTTAGGGAGGTTAGCCCAGGGGAGACGTCCCCAGTAACCTGGGGTTTGAAGAGGCAAAGGATACAAGGTCAAGTTTTAAGATTTCCCTCCTCGCAGGTTAACACCAGTGTCAGATAGTCCGGCTAATCAGCCAATAAAAGAAGTGTAGGCCCTGTTGAAAACACCTGCCCGGAACAAGACAATAGCAAAACAATATATATATTTGCAAGCTATAACTCAAAGGGTTAGTACTTCTTTAACTATCTGATTTCATTCAATAAGCAATGCAATAGATACAAGATGAAGTCAATGTTTTGTTAATTAGCCTATGAAAGATCATCGATTCATCAATATCTACCAAAATGACCAAGCCAACAGTGTATCCAATCAATAATTTGTTCAATAAATGCTTGACGTCATCATTCAATTGCTTACATTACACCTTTGTTGCGTCAAGATGAGATATTCAACTATAACGTCAACCTTTATTAGGTTAGAAATGTTAGTTAGGGTTTTAAAGGTAGTTTTTGTACACTAAAGGCTCAACGTTGGAGGTCTAACCAGTGCCTTAGGGTATATGGAGTCAAAAGTAAGGGCATAAGGTCTCGGGAGGATAAAAACTTAGAGACTAGAAGGTAGGTTTATATGGTGCTGCAAAGGCAAGGCCCTAGAATCAAAACCCTAGGGGAAAGAGGCTCACTCCGGTGTTGCTTAAGCAAGGCCTCGTGCTCTTTCCTCCTTCTCTAAATAAACTTGGCAAAACGGCTAGCTCAAAGTATAAATTTAAGGGATAAAGTGTTGCAATGGCAAGGCCTTCAAACCCTAGAAGGTTAAACCCTAGGTGTAGTCAATCTAGGCCTAGGGCGTCTCCTCTTTTCAACCTATAACTTCAACACTAGCTTAGAAAAAGGAAGACAAGTGTAGCAACAGCTAGGCTATATCTTCTTTCTTCAATGGCTAAAAACTATTTCTTGACAAGGGGACATGTAACAATAACCTACTTGTGTACTTGTTACCTAGGGTTTTAAATCAGCAATACAATAAGAAAATGTAAGAAATTATACCTATAACCATTCATTTAAGAAGTTTTGCATGAAAATTCACTTACATGTCATGAAGAAAGAACAAGCAAACTCTAGTTGTAAACCTTCCTTGAGAGAAATGCCATAAATGCCAAGAAAAATCCTCCAAGAACAAGTGCGCCTCACTTAAACACCAAAATTACCCTAGTAGGGCGCAAGAAATCAGATCTCACAAGAGAGTGAGTTGTGTTATCTTCAAATGAGGGAAAAACATCCTCAATATATATCATCCAATGACCTTTAATTTACAAAATAGGTCATTAAAACAGCCAACAAGGCTGACTACAAAAATTACACTATTTTTACATTAACTACTAAGTAAAAGACACAAAATGAGCAAAAGGTGGGACGTCAAGTCCTTCTGAGGGAGACGTTGGCCCTTTTTGGGCTAGTCCAGCATCCAGAAGTCAGGCATTAGCCCTTTTAGGGCTCCTCTAAGCTGCCACACGTGCCAGTAAGCCCATCAAATTGCCACACACTCAAGATGGCATCCAGATCTCCTGGGTGACATCCTATCCATCAAGAGGAAAATGTTCCACTTGAAGTGGGTCATCCCCCCTAGGTTGGGCTCAGCCAAAGTGTCCTGGGTGGAACGAAATCTCATCATAACACTGTCCTGTCTCTTCCACTGATGGGATCCCAACAACCATCTGATGGGCTATTCAGCCCCATGGAGGTTCTAGCTAATCATCTCCCCATGTGTACCAGTCCACTGGTACCTGTCCATCGGGCATGGTCCTGCACATCAAAAACTTTGCCCTCCATGGGCTCATTAGTCCTCGAGATCATAGAAATGTCAATCATATTTCATCATTAATTTTATCAAATATATGCATAAGACCCCTAGCATATCCTCTAATATCTCAAAGATATTACACTGATCTACTATACAAAGTTGAAGAAAAAGACAAGATGACCTATTGGGCCAGTATCCATAAGAAAAGGAAAGTTCCCAAAGGACATTATTCAAGCCATGTAATACGAGGTGATATGGTCTAAGGATGTCCAGACACAGTGAATACTAGGGGCAGGTATTATCCGTGGGTGCCTTTGTAGGAGGTGAGTTGTACCTGTCATGGATGCAGTTTTTTCCAAGCCCCTTTATTGCCTTTATTCTTTCTTTATTTATTACTTTTTTTCTTTCTTTTTTGCTTCAAGGTCTGAACAGAGGACACTGCCTTGGCGTGGTGACCAGAGCTGACAATTTTACCCACGATTATTTTTGTAGAAATGATAAGGTTGGCTCGTGATGAGACCCCCTTTCCCTTGACCATGCAACCAAGGGTCATTGCCCTAGCGTGGTGACTAGATAATGGCAATGTCATACTGCTAGATACCTATGAACATAATGGGTCGGCTCATGATGAGACCTCCCATCCTCTTGGTTAGGTCTTGTTTTATTATTTTTCTTCGGGTCCCTTTTGTTTCTTATCGAGAGGCCTTTTATTGCCTTCTCGGAGATCCCTGGGCGATGCATCTCTAGGTTTTATTTCCTATGGCTTTTATCTTTTACCAGCTGCTTTTACCTCCTGGGCCTTTAGCCCCTTCTTCCCACAGGACAAAGTGTAGCCCCTCAAATAGGTCATCCTAATGCCCGGACTAGGGGAATGGGATGGATGTATGGGAGATAAGATGTAAAATGATAATATGGTGGGAGCGGGCGATAGCTCTTCAAATCCCCCCTGGTGGCTAATAAAAACCTATGGGTACAAGCTTGCTAGGGCACCTCGTTAATCCCTCCAACAATGGTCAAGTGGGTTAGTGTGAGATCCAAGCAGTCGTTAGAAACGTAAGGAACCTAATGCATACATCTGAAAGTTATAATGATCAAACATGACACATACCATGATACCTGGACCAATTACCTCATGGAGCAAGAGTCTTCTCTGATGCAAGTCCAAGCCGATGGTGATGGATGTTTCTGCTGCTGACAGGACAAATCTGATGAAGAAGAAGAAGGATGGGCCTCCTAGGGCTAAGCTCAGGTCAATCCTGCTCTCGGTACTCCATGTCTAGGACCTGTGGGCCTCGAGACATGATATCTTAGTTATCCCTAGAAAGCGGGGATAATAGGCCCCATATATTCCACTCCTATGTGGAAATTTTCTCCCAGTAAGTTTCCCACCAATGTTTGACATGGGGGAGACCCTTAAGGAGTGTGAAGGTGATATTTTCCCTGTCAGAGAAATTATGAACAGAGAAATAAACTTCTAGCAGATTTAACCATTTTTCTAGGGCATATGCATCTATCTATCCTTCAAATATGGGAAAATCAAAATTAACTTGTACCTTGAAAGGCGAGGTGCCTCCAAAGTGGATTCTTGATTAAGAAGTGCCTATTGTTATCGACAGGCATTGAAGGATGTGGGAAAAATTCTCCATCATTTTGTCCATATGTCGTGTGAGATCTTGCTCAAGCAACAAATTAATAGAATCGTTTGCTCTGTCGTTTTTATTTTCTTCCACCATCGAGTGTTTCTTAGGCATGTGAGAGAAATTTTCCTCAAGAGAGACAAGCTCGAGACCCAACTTGCTATACTCATACCTCGTCAGGGACATGCACTGAAAAATGATCAAGAGCAGCCTGCTCTGGTACCACTGATCCAGATTATTTTCGGCATGAAATGAGAGCAGAGATATAATGAAACAATGTATAGAGATATCTCATATATATAATAATATAACAGAAATGTATCAGAGATGCAACCATAAACACAGAGATACAGTAATACACAATTTTATATTAATGAGCGAAAATGTACAAAGACTGTAAAAATACAGAGTGAAAGACTCGCTAGAAGGGTGGCAATTTATCTCTGAGAATAGATGTGTCAGCTACTCGCATTTGCAAGAAGATGCTTTTACAATGAGGCTCTAAAGGCATTTTCATGATAAATAAAATCCAAAACCCTAACCCTGAAAGATGAAAAGCCAACAATTTTGTGGACCCCGTTTTGGGTAGTTTGGTGTATCAACTTCTCAGGGGTGTAACTTTAGCACACGATCTCCGTTTGGGGTGCAAGATAGCTCGTTGGAAATGTATCATCAAGGAGATTCATTTTGGGGGCTCAATTAGAGCCTTCAGCTATCATTGAGAATATCTATATCTAAAAATCTTCATTTGGGCCCTCAAAATGGCCTTGGAAGTTAAAAACTACTAAAAATAGTAAATTACCAAAACTCCCAGAAAATTGTTTTGAGCCAGTTGGAAAAGGTGGGTGGCCACTGATATCCACCTGGATCAAAGCATCAATGTGTTATAACCAACATTGATTCATTCACAACAAATCATGTTTATTTTCTGGTTAATGTCAATGTGGGATCATATGTTGATCTAGTTCACATGCAACCTTACTAGGAGACCTAAATTAAAAGAAAAACTTAACTTATTTCTCAAGAAAATACCTCAAGCATCAGAGGAAGGATTTTATCATTTGGAATAGGCTATGAACTTAAGTGAATATTACTAGAGGAAGGATTTTATCCTCTGGAATAGGCTACGAACTTAAGTGAATATTACTAGAATGCAACATGATGGTTAGGATTAGGACATCAAGCTAAAAAAAAATCCACTACCAATTCAAGGTGAGTAAAAGGAGTCTGATTAATAGATATCCCTATCTTAAATAAACAGATAAAACCAAGAAAGAAATATGCTAGTTACTACACCAAATGGATCCATTGAATGCACTCATCCCCCCATAAATACTTAAGACTATTAAACTTCAAACTTAAATCGATGACCAATAAACTCATTTATAGTATTTCCTTTCAAATATTACATGCATATCAATTAGTGAGATATGTAATATATCCCTAATTAGAATATATGATACAGATATATAATTAGACATAATTAATAAACTCTTATAGATGGTCAATTCCTTATGAAGATTCATGTCTCATAATAATACATGTATAAGTAAGGGAGTTAATCATGTTGTCCACTTAAGAATTAATCAATATAACTTCTATGCAATCATGTATATATGTGATTAATTCCCTTTGAACGGTACTATAAAATGTTCAATTTGGGCACCTATTTGTTGTAAATAAATAACCAGGAAGTGACCAAGAATGGATTTTTTTTGGTTGTGGGAAAAATATCCTATTTGCAACTAATGTGCATGAAGGCTAATTCCATGTCTACAACTTGGAAGGCTATCCTATTATTAAAGTGGTTGTTTGAAGGAGTTATCCTAGATGTTTCCACAAACCACGTACATGTATAGGGACATGATTCATCAAATGAGTCAACCCTCTTTTTTTTCCATTGTAGATTAGTGGACATTAAGTAACTTCATGAGCCACCATCAAACAATGTGTCATCATTCATTTACATCACCGTGCCTATACCCAATTGTGGACCCTACCTTGGTGATTCAAGAGGCATGGGACACAAAAATCAAAATTGATCAATAGTTCTAACTTCATTTCCACATAACATATGGGTATTTTCATCCATATGAATTGTTCTCCCGATTAACTATTGCATCCAAATCAAGAGTTCCATTGGGTCACTTCTCTCAATCAGGTTGGAGATATATTCTTAATTCATGAAAAAATTAGATCCACCCAAAAACAAGTGGGATAAAGGGCCATCATATTTACCCTTTATTGGACCAAAATTTTCCCCATAATCCAATCTAAATCCCATCGAAAATCATAGATATGAAATCTACCCATATGCTTAGAATCACATAATACAAAACGATCTTCTGTCTTAATGTCTTCCTCACATTAAAATCATAGATTTGATGTCTTCCTAACAATGACATTACTTGTAATATCCCAAAATGTGGGCTTGGATACCCAAGTGCTTGACTTTCAATCTTGATGCTTACCATAAGTTTTGATTAAAGTATAACACAACAATGGTTGGTAGGTGTGATAAAGCTTGGGAAATGACACACATTGTGTGGATTTAACATAGAAAGATATGAATATGAAAATCATGGCGTTTCAATGAATGTCTATTTCTAATCATCCTTTTTCATCCAACGATGGAAGTTTGATTAGGGATTTTTGTTAAATAGGGAAAATCCAGGGTTCATTTCATTTGGTTTTGTCATTGATTGAGTTGAGCTTCAATGAATTAGCTATGAAATATATATTTTGAACTACAATTAGTTTTAGTTGTTGATTTATGGTCAAATGATATCTAAATTGTGGATTGAGACATGATTTTATAAATATATATTTGGGAAGTTTGTGTGATTGAATAAAAGGGTGTTGATTGGGGTAGATGAAGCTACCACAAAAAGTTGCATATAATTGAATAGGTAAAGTGTCATGACATGAATCAATCGCAACTATACATGGTTGTATAAAATTTATAGAGATTAGTCATAAATGGTGAGATACAACATGCATGACTCCATTATTTATACATATATTATTATGAGGCGTGACTCTTCATAAGGACTTGATACGTTATACTTGTTTATCAAGTATGTCTAATTACATATCTTTAGACTAGATTCTAATTAGGGTATATCACAAGTCATCCCCTCTAGAAATGGTTTACCCTTGGATCATTTGTAAAGACGATTGTTTTGATCTGAATTCTTCATTCTCTTAGGTAGTTTGGTCTTTTGATAGATTTATCCATTTGATAAGGTATTCTCTCTTGAATGAATGGTTTCGGTTTTGACGTTTAATATACCTTATGGTTCTAGTACCAATCTTTGTTGTTCATTAGAGGGGAAATTATATCAGTATAGGAGTTATTGGACCCAATTTTTTCTTCTAGCACAGAACGTGAAAGACATCATACATCTTCCCCTTGTTTGAAACATCTAATGCATAGGCTACTTGGCCTACTCACTTTTAAATTTGGTAAGGACTGTAGAACTTGGGCATAAGTTTATGATTCTTGTAGTTTTTTAATTGATTTTTTCTTGTATGGTTGGATTATGACAAACACCCAATGTTCTACTTCAAATTCACATTCAATTCTCTTCAAATTCACATCTCGCTTGATTAGATTCCTTGATTTCCAAGATGATTCTCTTAGATACAAAAAATCTCACCAAAAGTGGCTAAGCATTTTCTTACAATTGGGGATTTGGAATTTGTCACAACATACTCCTTTATTGATAGTGGTGGGTATCCATATAAAGATTCAAAAGGAGTCATTTTTTGTTTAAGTGTGGTAAGTAGTGTCGTGTCACTCAAGGTGTAACCATTTATTCCACTACAATTGATGATTATTTACAATGTTCCTCATGTATCCTTCAAGACACTTATTTACCACTTTAGTTTGTCCATGTATCTAGGGGTTGTATGAGGTGCTCATGGTTAATGTGGTTCCTACTAAGTGGAATAATTCCTTTTAGAATTTTTTAGTGAATTTGTTATCCCTGTCACTCGTAATGAATTTTAGAAACCATGGAGTTTATAAACATTTTTCACACAACTATCATTTATTTGATTGGATTTATCTTTTTATGACATTCCAATAAAGTGAGAATATTTTGTTAACCAATCTATGATGATAAATATGTTATCTTTTCCCTATGAGATAGGAAGACCAATATGATAAATTCCATATGTATTGGTCCATTTTTTATTAGGAATATGATTTTATTAGGAATATGAAAGGGTTGAAGGAGGCCTAGAGGTGAAAATGATTTGACCTTCTAGCACTAACAAGTGTCACATTATTGCACATACTTCAGGATATCAATCAACATTTCTTTCTAGATGAAGGATTCCAGAGGTTGTAGTATATTTAAAAAAATCCAACGTGTCCAACAATAAGGGAGTCATAATTTTATTTGAATACTTAGATTTTCAATTTGGAAGGTTTGGGTCAATATATTCTTCCCTTGTACTAGAGTATATCATTTCCCAATTAGGTCTTCAATTTATTGAATTGTTACTTTTAACTTCCTCAATTACTTTCCTAGTCTCTAGGTTTTTCACATACTCCACTTCAACATTTTAGATCCATTTAGGGATGAAAACTTGAATTGAACCTATAATGGCATCTTCCTCTTCCCTCATTGAGAATCTATCCATGAATTGATTTCCATTACTCTTCTTGTAGAGGATTAGACAATAAAAAAAACTTAGATCTTACTATTCCACTTTTTTGTTCCTTAGAAATGTTTCAAGTTGTTGTGGTTAGTTTTTTGACCAAGAATTTAGCACCTAGTAGTTATTGTTTCCATTTTTCCAAGGCATGAATGATTGCTAACATTTCTGAATCATATGTTGATTTTCCTTTCTATCGGTGGTTTAATCTTTAACTTTCAAAAGCAGTGGGACAATTCTTCTTCATAAGCATTGCTCCTATACTCGACCAAACAAATCACATTCAAGTACAAATGGCTTCATTAAGTCTAGGGTAGCTAAGGTAGGAGTGGAATTCATTAAGGTTTCCATCCTTTGGGAACAAGTTTTCACTACATTATCCCATCTAAAGGAATCTTTTTTCAATAGAGTTATTAGTGGAGAATGCTTTTTTGCATAATTTGTCACAAATATTCTATAATTGATTGTGAGGCATAGGAATCCATGTAATAACATGATTCTTTTTGCCTAGGACAATCAACAATCACAATATTTTTTCTCAGATCTAATTTGAATTCTTTTGTTGATACGATGTGGCTCAGGAATTCAATTTCCTCCTTTCAAAACTTGTATTTTCACTTATTTGCATAGACCTTCGTGGGTATGAAACATTGTTTTGGGATTGTCCTCTTCTTCTATTCTTATTAAGTAAAACAAGAGTTTAGATCAAGCTTGGATAAATATTTAGCTCCATGAGGCTCACCCAGTAATTCATCCACAAATGAAATGAGGAATTTATCTTTAATGGTAATTTTACCTAATGCTCTATCATTAGTACATAATCTATAAGAACCATCCTTTTCCTTATAAGTATGTCTAGTGTTAAATATGGACCTACCTCAACCTTGGATCTATGATGTGTTGTAAGGAGTCAAATCCCTCAAAATTCAAACATCGCATTAAGTTTTTGCATTTCCAAAAGGATTTTCACCTTGACAGATTTGACCCCTCTTGGTGCTTATTAGTCCAAGATTTAAATGAATCTATGTTAACTAGTATATTATCTTCAAGGGTGAGTTGAATTAGTAAATTATCTTGTGATTAATTCATAGAAGTCTTGGGATCAAATCTCATTTATTTCCAATATTCTTCTCAATAAGAGGAGGCTCATGAGTTTTGTCTAGTTCATCATATTTATATAATAAAACTAATAAGAACGTTGTACATTAAATTATTGGAAAAACCATCATAATAGGTTCCTTAATTTAAGATGTACTACATGATTAATATTAAATTAGCATGTTTCGTACTACCATTATCATAAGTAAACATAAGGTATCGATGTCATTTCATGGATTAAAATAAATAACTTTAAATCCACTGCTACTTCGGTCATCTAGAGAACTCTCATGACAACGATGCCCATTTTATTGAGATGGTTAGCCTGGACAGTGGGTTGTGGAAAATATATTTTTTTAGAATTTGATGCTTTTGTTGGAGGAAATGACCTGTGCTTTCTTTTACCAGGCCTTATATCACATCTTCACACTATGCATATTTTTTCACTTGCTCAAGCGGCCCACCAAAATGATTTGGACTCTACAACAGTTTGGACCAACTCCATACACTTAAATCTTACAGGTGATTTAGCATTGGAATGGGATTCTTTCATCCTCTCTCTCCAAAAAAATGGCATTTCCTTAAATGCTTCCAATGATAAGCTCGTCTGGTCTTGGAACCAGACTTCAGACACTGTCTCCGTTAATTCAGCATATCAATCCTTGATATTTACTAATCTCAAAGGAGATAGTCAATGGTGGTACAAATCCATATGGCAAGTAAAAGTTCCAAGTAAAATCATTCGCTTTATATGGTTATGTTTGATGGACCGTATACTTACAAGGGTCAATTTTCAGCGAAGGGGAGGCATCGGGCCTACAACTTGTATTTTGTGTCTCAACGATGAAGACACAACAAATCACCTCTTTTCTCACTACTCTGTTTCAAAATTTATATGGAAAGAGACCCTATCACTCCTGTTGATCCACGATGATTGGGGAGACCAGGGATTAGAAGAAAATCTGCTAAATTGGTTTATGAAATACCCAAAGAAGAGACATATTCCTTTACTTTTGTGTTGGGGAATCTGGAAATATCGGAATAATCTTTTATTCGATAATTGGACTAGACAAGATACAGTCATGGCAAAAAAAAAAAAAAATCTCTATATAAGAATCTCAAGATGAGGAAAATCCCGACAAGTTAGATTACATCCTAAGTCCTATCTATTTTGATGACTCACCTATTGGGTTCTTTGATGGCGCAGCCTCTGGATATAGATGTGGCATTGGTTTATTTCTTAAACTCGCTAGCAGGCATTTTTACAAAGCCTATTTTGCTGGAGGAGAAGGTTCAAATATGAAAGATGAACTTCAAGGTTTATGGGGACTGTTATATCTTGCATCAATGTTCTCTTTGAGTAATATGATGGTTGCAGGGGACTCCAAATCTATTATCGATTGGATAAAAGGCATCTCAAGATTGAATTGTTTATATCTTTGACCATGGCAAGAGAGAATCAAGAAGCTACAAGAAAATTTTGAAAAGCTCAATTTTATTCATGTACACAAAATTTTCAACAATGTAGCCGATCAACTTTCCAAACAAGCTTTGAACAGTCAACCAGGATGGCTCTATCTTGAGGAAGTGGTTGATGGAGTTATTGTCCATGCCGACCGAATCTCTATGTTCTAGTTACAAAATATCATTTTTGCTCCTAAACACAATCCATGAATATTTTATGATGTAATCAATGTATTAAGTGGATAAGAAGTCCTCTACCATCTTGTTTTAGTCTTGATATGCACTGAAGACAAGTTTTGAAAAACTTTTGGGATTCTCAACAGTTATTATGAGAAATACAGAGACAAAAGTACAATGTAAACCAAATATGTATCCCTGATAGTTTCACTTGATTCTTAATAGAATAGCAGTGAAACTGTTTTTTTTCTACGTGAAAAAAAGTAAACATATATATACAAAAGGCCTAGTCTCCTCACCTTTATGAGATCACTAGGAAAATGAAAGAAGAATAGTGGACATGAGAAGATTCATTTTATTTGAGAAATACTAATAAGAGTTGGCTCTTGGATTCGTTTTTCTTTTGTTTGCAATTCATTATCGACACAAAATAAAAATATCATTTTTTCATAATTAACATAAAAAAATAATGAAATGATATAAATATGAAAATAATGTATTTATTAATAATTAATTTAAATAAATTAAAAGTTAATGTTAAAGATGGTGAAGGTTATTAAAAATTAGTTATGAGCATTGATTTATTAGATTTTATAAAAAAAAAAATTAAAAATTGACTTGTTTTAAAATTGTGTTTTTATATTTGAAAAATTTTTAAATAAGTATTTTTAAATCAATATAATTTTGATGTGTGAAAAAGATAAGATGAGTATTATAACAAATATTTTAAGAAAAAATGGTTTTTATCTTCAACTCTCTTAGTGTCACAAAAATACTAATTATTTTGAACTATAAGTTCGTGAAAGTTAGTTTTTATTTTAGTAATATTTATTTTTTTCTTCAGGCTAATTAAAATAAAAGAGATACTTTTATTTTTTTAAATTAGGGTTGTTCATTTCCATGTAGTATCTTAATTTCCATGTATTTTCTAATTCTTTATCTTAAGGTCAAAACAACTTTTCAATAACAATATATTTATTAAATAAAATAATTTTAACAGACTAATTAAAATAAAACAATAAAACAATAATTAATTTAAAAAAACTAAAATTAAATTAATCATTACTCAATTTTAAATTTTAAATAACTAAACTTAAATTTAAAAAGAAAAATCAAGAATAGAAATAACCTATGGCTTAAACTTATACATGACTATAGAGTAATTTTAAATTTTAAATAACTAAACTTAAATTTAAAAAGAAAAATCAAGAATAGAAATAACCTATGGCTTAAACTTATACATGACTATAAATGAAAGAGAAGCATAAAACTATCATTAAAGAACTAAAGAGAGTCATAAAATAGGCTTAAACTTATACATAAATATAAATGAAAGAGAAGCCTAAAACTATCATTAAAGAACATAAATCTAAAGAGAGTCATAAAAATAATAGTAAAATTTTAAAATATATAAGAAAAAATAATAAAAAATTAAATAAATTAATAAAATGATATATAATAAAATTAAATAAAATTTCAAACTCAAATTATATTTATGTATTCATTTCACAAATAAAAAATTTAAAAATTAGATTATAAAATTATAAAAGAAATTAAAAATTTAATTAAACTAAAATAATCAGAATTAAAAGACAAAGTACTAGAATATAAACAAAAAAATTTAAAAATTAGATTATAAAATTATAAAAAAAATTAAAAATTCAATTAAACTAAAATAACCAGAATTAAAAGACAAAGTACTAGAATATAAACAAAGAGGACCAAAACATCAAAATGTCAAATTAAAGGAACTAGAAGAGAAGAATAAGGATATCAATAATAATAATAATAATAATAATTTATTATGTTATTAAAACTTTTAAAGTAACAAATTAACCTCCTAAATACTATCTCGAGGGATTATTTAAATGTTTTAAAGAATGGAGAGCTACATTAAATTAATTTAAATTATTTTATTAAATCTATCATTTTTATTGAGATAATTGTTGGTTTTCACAATTTATTCTTAGTTATTGACTTTTATTTATTTATATTTGTTTAATTTTTTTTCTTGTTAGGGGAATATAGTAATAAATTTTTCTCTCAGTGATTTTATAAAGTTTGGCATTTTCCAATTCATTAGTTTGGTGATATTTTAGGTGGTGATAATGATACATAGTTTTAGGTGATTGACCAACTCTTAGTTTGGTCACCTTAGATACCCATATCCAATGGGTATGTCTTTTATGTAACAAGAAAAATGAGGAGTGTCTTGTTAGATATATTAGTTTGGTGATATTTTAGGTGGTGACAATTATGTATAAGTTATTGGTCAAATCTTAGTTTAGTCACTTTAGGTACCCATATCTAATGCTTATGTTATTTGTGTATCTAGAAAAATGTGGAGTGAACTCTTGTTGATATGTGAGAGTCTCTTGATTATTTCTTCTAGTTTCACACATTCTTGATGAATACTTCAAAAATTTTCAAGAGTGAGATAAGGAAGGGAAATCAGGCTAAGATTTACAAAGCCTATCTTTAGTGCACAAGGTTGGAGCTTAAAAAACAACTTCCCTTCAAGTTTCAATGCTACACCAATGCATATATTCACTTTAAAGATAGAATCATTAAACGCCCTAGGTACACCAAACACTAATCGCCTTACAATGTAAGAGTTCCTCTAACACAACTCATATTCCATTATGATCAACATAAATGGACTTTCATATCCCTCGAAAGCATTGTACATGCCAGACTCGTTCTTTAAAGATGAAGACATAAGAGCATTTTGTATTCATATTCTCCCCCTATTATGACAACCATAGTCTAAACATTCTAGGAGTTGGTCATTTTCCAGCTACTCAAAATAATGGGTAGGAAAACCAATATTGTTGGTCTAAAATATAGCAAGAATTATATTGGATTTGATGAAATTCCAAATATGAGATATTAACATTCAATTCGAGTAGAGGTATTCAAGGATGATGAATCCATTTATGCATTGAAAACAACAATTTCGTCTAATCTTAATGTTAGCAAGATTGTCTAAATAGATTCTGGTGATAACAAATGGGAAAAATTCAAAATCATAATTTTTTTATCCTAATAAAATGTTTCTATTAAAAACTCACACTACTCCCTCCCTCCTAATTTTCATGGCTTATGAAAACCATAACTATTTAACCATTTTCTTATGTGAGTTGTTCAACTTATACCAACAACTTTCTATAAACAAATTAACCATAAGAAGAACCAGGGCAGATTGATTACTTCATTCTTCCAACATTCTCATACTCGATGTGAATAATAAACCCTCAAATTAAGAGGTAAGTCCACAAAACATGGCAAATCTAAGGATACCATTGGTTTCATGTCCATCACATAACCTTTCGCCACTTTGCAAATTAATAATATTTCTTCCAACGAACATGATTTTTTTTATATAAGACTCTTTTCTTCACGAATCTTTTTGATGTTCGCACATAATTTTTTGCATTTTAATACAATGAATCTACTTTTCATTCCACTTTTATTATTATCTTATATTAAGGTTTCTTGCTTATGTGGACATAGGTGCATAAATAAAAGCACGGGAAGGGGCAAGGTATGAATCTAGTAATAAATATGGGTCTTCCCCAAGGTAGAGGAATGTTTGTCCACAAGTAGATAATCTTATAAAATGACATAATGGAAGAGGATCCTATGTTGCTCATTTATTGAGAGCATCGGAATCGCGTCGACCAACGATATGCATGACGTTACACTCCTAACTGTATGATGATAGGCGATGGCCATGGGCATGGATGATCATGACGACGACATACATGAAACAGAGTTAATGACGCGTCGGCGCGGACTGAGCGGAGCGGTTAGTTGCAGTAGTGGGAGTTGAAAGTTGGGGGCTGAAGGAGGGAGCGCTAAAGATGGTAGAACGTGGGCAATTACTGTCATCACTGGCGGCGCTGACATAACCGTCGGTCTTTGCCGACGCCCCACACGCATCCCCCGCCTGCGCAATTGAATTGCCCGCAGCCTGATTTCGGGCAGCAGTTCACGGGCAGCACCGTCGTAAAAAGGCAACCTTTCCTCATTTTGTGAGACCGATTGCTCTCTTCTCTGCGGTTGCGCTAAGTAGCCCGTGCACCTTGTCCGCTCTGTACATCAAATCTCATTCAAGACCGCGCTTACTGTCCTTTCTTTGTTTGTTACGCCGACTCGAAGGTTTCTGGGATTACTTCACCGTTCAGCTGCTGACCAGATTCTGGGGACGAGGAGAACGATTCCAACCCACTCGTGAAAAAGGATTAAAGTCCTCACCGACATCGCACCAAAGCGAAGGTTCTCTGATTGATTCTCCACCAGCACTTTATCTTGTTTCTTTCATCTGTTCGACCGACCGACTCTCTGATTGATTCTCCGCCAGCACTTTGTGTTATTTCTTTCGACCGGCTCTGTGATTGATTCTCTCTCTTTAGTCTTTTGAAGCCGTCTTTCTTTCGGCAAAATCTGCTAAAGTGCGTGTCTTATTTGACGAATTCAAGACTCCAAAGCATTGCTTTATACAGCGGCTTCTGCTTTATACAGTTTTTATTAAAATGCCAAATTTTCCTTTGTAGCGCCTGTGCTTGTGCTTGTGCTTTCTTCCTTACATTACCTGTCGAAAAATAATCCGCTACGAGTGCCCTTGTTGTTCAAGATTTTGCGCAAATGGTTCTCGCCCAGGGTATAGAGGAGGGGCCGAGTTTGACAAGCATGAGCCGGCGCAAGAGAAATCGGACTGTGGATCATTCTGAGAACCAGCAAGTGACGGAGGACGTTTACGCGCCCCCACTTTTGCGCCCTATTATCACGAGCTGTTCGTCACAGGTCCAGAGTTCGAATCGCGTCGGGGACAGCGGCAGCGGGGTTACCAGCGACGAAGAGAGCTGTACCAGCATTAGCAATGGCAATAGCGAAGAATGTGGTACTCCCAAGGCGAAGGAGTGCCGTATACCGGAGCTATTGACATGTCCTCCTGCGCCGAGAAAGCGGAGAGCCATTTCTCGCCATCGTCCCGTGCCATCTGAGGGTTTTTTCAGCAGTCCTGAGTTAGATTTATTGTTCGTCCCTCTCATAAAGTTTCAGTCAATGTATAAATAGCAATAGCAATGGGACGATTCTCGTCTTTGCTCTATACTTCAAAAGCATAAATGACTATAAGCACTTTGTATCATCACTGTTATTGCTGTGGTTCAAATTTTCATCATATGGTCCCGAAGATGCGGCTGTAATATATAATGGGATTTGTCTCTATTTTACTGCTTTCAATCTCTCATTCTGCGATGTTCAAGGAATTTAAACTGTTCATTGTAACTTAATCTGAATATAAACTGATCATTTCTGCAACTCTTTTAGAATATTTTGGCGAGGGTTTCTTGCATTAAATCCACCGATACTGAGGTTCTGTGTTGAAGGTCCCTTGTGTGAATCCTCAGCTGGGAAGCTCGATCAAGCGTGAAGTTTGATGGTACTGATTCGACACCTACTTTTCAGCGTGGATTGAAATTTGAGATTACAGTAGCCGCCGACCATGAATCCAATGCTCAAACCTGTAACAAAGTCAATATTGATGTATAAGTGGAGGATTCAAGTGTCTAGTTCGTGGATATGTGCATTAAAGAGCTCATTTCATCTAAAGTAAATGCGCAAAGTCTTCGATAATGGTAGACGGAAGTTCATCGGCGGCCCACAACGAGTTATTTTCACAAATAATTTCAACATCAAAAGGATTTGTACATAATGGCTTTTATAAGAATTTAAGTCCGCGACGCAATCCACTCTAATAATGTTTGATCTTAATAATAATTTTATTGGTGTAGAATTTTAAAATGTTCTATTTTAAATTATTTGAATTCCCCTCTGATTTTATCAGCTTCTTATTATTATTTAAAAAATATGATGTTGAAATTACGTGGGGCTTGCCCACAGCTTTAGTTTTGAAGTATAAATAACGTTAAAATTACTTAGGGCTGGCACACCGCTTTAGTTTTTAGGTTAAATAATTCAGAGTGGAATTTTTGGGTATGTTTCACAGTATGATTCATTTACCTCGAAGGTGTCTATTTATTATTTTTAAAAGTCTCTGATACACGTGCACCGGGCATACATTGCAATAAAAATCTTCATATATATTGTAGATGATGGAATGTATGTTGTTTCGTGTAGTCATCGTAAAACCAGATTTGGTTTAGATGTGAAAGAGTGCATTCGTCAAAATATTAATTTTTGAGAATCATGATGTTATATCTGCATACAAGTGCCACAAGTCACACTGCCGTACACATTCAGTTTTAGAAAGTGAAGATGTTATTTTAAAAAAGAAAAGAAAACCGAGTATATGTTTAAAAATATAAAGGCAAGGGGACAAGTTCTCATAATTTGGTAGAAAATATTTAATTGATTTTGACCAAAAAATAGCCTCTCCAAGCCCGAGCACTAGGAGGTGATAGGAAAAGATTGAGTGGAATGGATTTTTCTTTCCTACCCTTTTATCTAAGATAGATTATGACTTTGTAAACATGAGAGCCCAGAAATTTGGCATTCGTTCGTTGGACTTCATGGCTTTTAACAATGACAAAATCATGTAAGAAGGGAAAAACCCTAACTATAAGCCACTCTCTATTGCAAACCATTGTTGGTTGATAACATTTATCTATAATGGATATCATTATATAACTTGTGATTTATTTTGGTATTTTTTGGTGAAAATTTTGGAGCTATCGACGTGTTAGGCTCTTTTTAGGAACATGTCTCACTTTAATGATTTAGGATCTAGAGTTTTCCAAACCTTATTTTAGGCATTATATGGTCATTTTTGAGGCCAAAACTTTGTGTACAAAGTTTCCAACATCTTGATATTATTCTACACATTGAGAGCTTTCCAAAGGCATGAACATCACCTTAGCCAAAGTTCGTATGTAGAAGTTGTGCCTCCCGCAAGTTGATCTATCTTGTTGACCACCATGATACCAAGTGAATGTCATGTTGGCTCACATTAATCACACATGTGGAGCTAGTCATATATGGACTTTCAAGAAGATTCTAGAGGATCCAAAACCCTAACATCAATTGGGGCCCGAGGCATGCAAAAACCTGAAACCTAACCCTAGACCACTATCAAGCCATGTTAGACATCGAGTTGCTAAGATAGGGAGGGGTTCCATTCTTATTGTATTTTTATTGTTATGTAGTTGAGTAGAGCGTTTGGGAGTGGGGTGTTGAAGAAGAACAAGGGAGTAGAAGATCATGTAATAGCCATACTAGCCACAATGTCCATGGCAACTCCATAGTGAGTGCCCCTTTCTTTGTATTTGCATTTCATAACTGAGAAGAAAAGCACCTAATATAGGCCTCACCTTCTAGATGGGTTTTCCTTGTATTGGGTTTCCCAAGTTACATCTTGTGTTCATTGTGTGGATGACATGTTGTTTTCTTAACTTTTTTCATTTCGGTTCAGCTAATTTCAACATTTCATGCATTAATCTAGTAACATTTATTCTAAATCTAAAGTAAAACATTGCACAAATTTTGAAATATTGTAATATCTGTTGTGATGAGCTAGTTCAATGAAATATCCATGGTAGTTTAAAGATCAAACATCCTTATCACCAACCAAAACTTCCTTGTCTAAACCCCCTCTAAATTTGGAATTTTCTTTGAACCAAAATTTAGATATGTTGAAATAATAAGATCGACTTTTGAATTGGATAGAAACTCATTATGAATTGAAATATTAGATTTTTATCGCACCAACAAAGAATCTAAACATCCCCCCATCCAAAATCCTTAGCTCGATAAAATCCTCTCCACCTTCACATAACAATCTTGGAAAAGATGAGATATCTAAGACTCACTGAGATAACACTCGAAGAAAATCCATCGGTGGAGAGTCTTTTCTAGGACTCAAGGTGTCCACTTGAGCATTCTACTTACTATTAGGAGGATAATTATCTAGGATTTGTTGAAACTCTCATGAAGGAGTACCATTTTCTTCCCTACAATGCACAACCAACTATGAGTCTTTAGGAAAAATGACCACCTCTCTTTCGACGCTTGTAGGCAAGATCTCTTTCAAGACAATGATGCAAAATGTATCCTTTGTTGTGACAATATCTACACTAGAATGATAGCCTTTCATAATCAAGATCTTGGACCCTAATTGATTTTTCACTCTCGGAGGAAATTTTGGCTAGGAGCCCCCCATTTGTGCTCATTAGGATCAAGAGGTGAGGGACCCCTTCCATTTGAAGTGTTTCAATTGCTGCAAGTTGGAAGGAACCAATAGAATCTCCAATAACTTTAAAAATATTTGGCAATAGTTAAGAGGAAACCTTGGGAGATGAACCCACAATAGATGAAGGTCCCTTATCATCGTAACAGAGTTGAGTTGATCATTCCAAGGAATTAGCACAAGACCAATCTCCCCATATAGTCGTGGACCTCTTGAGACCACAACCTCTTTTCCCTTAGGATTCTCAATTAGAAAAGAAAAATAACCATTGTATAATGGACATAATTTAACTTTACATCTTGCCAATGTCAATGTCAAGAATGATGATGTTATATCTACATAGAAGTGCCATTAGAATAACATTAAAATCTACACGTAAAATTTTAATGTGTATCCCATTCACAAAACCATTTATAGAAGAGGTCGTTGGAATAGTATCCATATGGTAAAAATATTAATTCATATATGTATATTTATGTTATAAGTAATCATCCATTGGGAAGGACCAACCACCTGCAAAATTTGTGGCTAAGTGGGGTCCATATGCATATCATAGGATTCCTTTTGGAGTCATGAATTCACCAACATGTTTCTCTAGGATAATTATGAATATTTTTAAGGACTTCATTCACAAATCCTTAGAAGTATATTTGGAGGATTGGACACTCTATGCATGTATGGATAATCACTTATCTAATCTAAACAAATTCTAAAGTGATGTAAGGAGATATGAGTCTCTCTTAATCCAGATAAATCTCAATTTTTGAAACCCTTTGGTAAGTTGTTGGGACACATCATCTCTAGGGATGGAATGTTGGTGGAACTAGATAAGTTTAAATCCAAAAAAGGACCTAGAGCCACTGATGAATTAGTCCAAGATGACGTCCTTTCTTGGCCACACATGATATTACCAAAACTTTGTCAAGTTATAGTAGGGGTTGTCAACCCACTAGAAGCATTGCTCAAGAGTCACCTTTCCAATGGACATTGTAGTGTCATGTAGCATTTGAGACATTAAAGGATAATATTGTTAATGCACTTTCCTATGGTTTTTTATATGGAATGAGACATTTCACATACATATGGACACCTTGAGAAATACTATGGGATTTTTCCTTGCATATTGGGGGAAATGGTGTGGGTCATCTTATCTATTATGCTAGTAGGAATCCTTCTACCATATAGAAAGGAACTACACTAACATAGATTGAGAAGTAATATGGATGCTAATAATATGGATTATAGAATTTTTGATGTTATTTACTCTCTCAGAAGCTTTTAACTTCTATGCCAATCATCATGCATTAAAGAGTATGGTTAATAAGCCATTGTTATCCAAAAGGCTTAGTGGGTGGTTGATGATATTTCTAAGTATGATTTAAAGATATTCATCAAGACTAGGAAAGATCATATGGGACTAGATCACCTATCTTGTTATAGGTAATGAAGAAGCTATCAAATAAGGAGACGAGGACTTTTTGGATGCAAACCTATTTCTTATGTAGTGGTGGTCTCCTAGTTATCTTGAAGATGCACAACACTTTCTATAAAATGAGCAAGCATCGAGTGGGATGATGAAGGAATAAAGAAGAATCTTGGTCCATAGGGAAGCTAGATTCAATATTGGTGTAGGTGTCATAGAAAAGCTTGGATTTGATAGTTTCATGAGGATGTGTGTCCAACTAATAAACATAGAGAAATTACTAAAGGAAGAATACTTTAGGATTGATGGAGGATACTTCTCGACGGCATGGACTACCCAAAAAATTCTATGTTTTGGTTTGTGGTTTCTAACACTATTCAAATATTGCTTTAATATAGTGAAGATAAGGAAGAAATTGTGCTAGAAGGCACGTAAATATCCACAAGTGTGGTATTTTCATGCATTCTACTCCATCATACACATGCATCCATTTGAGCAGTGGGACTAG
Organism: Picea engelmannii; assembly: GCA_009831015.1. Classification (NCBI taxonomy): domain Eukaryota; kingdom Viridiplantae; phylum Streptophyta; class Pinopsida; order Pinales; family Pinaceae; genus Picea; species Picea engelmannii. The sequence continues at coordinate 20,865 of ML813800.1, read as the reverse complement.
ATCACCTATCTTGTTATAGGTAATGCTGAAGCTATCAAACAAGGAGACGAGGAATTTTCAGATGCGAACCTATTTCTTATGTAGTGGTAGATTCCTAGTTATCTTGAAGATGCACAACACTTTCTAGAAAATGGACAAGCATCGAGTGGGATGATGAAGGAACAAAGAAGAAGCTTGGTCCATAGGTAAGCTAGATTCAATCTTGGTGTAGGTGTCATACACAAGCTTGGACTGGATAATTTCATGGATATGTGTCCAACTAATAACCATAGAGAATTTACTAAAGAAAAAACACTTTAGGATTGATGGAAGATAATTCTAGATGACATGGACTACCAAAAAAATTCTATGTCTTGGTTTGTGGTTGCTAACATTATTCAAAGATTTATTTAATATCGTGAAGATATGGAATCACTTGTGCTAGAAGGCATGTAAATATCCACAAGTGGGGTATTTTCATGCATTGAACTCCATCATACACATGCAACCATTTGAACAATGGGACTAGATCACCTATCTCGTTATAGGTAATGAAGAAGCTATCAAATAAGTAGATGGGGACTTTTCGGATGCGAACCTATTTCTTATATAGTGGTAGACTCTTATTTATGTTGAAGATGCACAACACTTTCTAGAAAATAGACCAACATCGAGTGGGATGATGAAGGAACAATGAAGAAGCTTGGTACATAGGTAATCTAGGTTCAATATTGGTGTAGGTGTCATATACAAGCTTGGATTGGATAGTTTCATGAGGATATGTGTTCAACTAATAAATGTAGAGAATTCACTAAAGGAAGAACACTTTAGGATTGATGGAAGATACTTCTCGATGACATGGACTACCCAAAAAGTAATATGTTTTGGTTTCTGCAAGTTGCTAACACTATTCAAAGATTGCTTTAATATCGTGAAGATATAGAAGCACTTGTGCTAGAAGGCACGTAAATAGCCACAAGTGGGGTATTTTCATGCATTGAACTCCATCATACGCTTGCAACCATTTGAGCACTTGGGTATCAACTATATTGGTCCTTTTTATACTAGCTAAGAGGATGCACATCAAGTATATAATTGTGCCATAAATTTGTTTAGTACACACGCTAAAGTAAAAGTTGTTTAGAGGGACAGTGTAACGCTAACAACTAAATTTATATTTGAGTCTATATTTTGCAAGTTCAATGATTACATTATAAAGAAGCACACATTTTACTACTAGCTTGACCAAGGACTTAATGCATATTTTAATGTTATGCATTTGAGTATTAGTATGTACTACTTGAGAGATAATGGGCATGCAAAGAACATGAATAAGGTGTTGGTGAAGGCACTTAGTAAGATATGAAATTTAAAGAGAGGGATTGGGTAGATAGATTACATGTTTTCCTATGGGCATATAGGATAGCTTGGAAGAAAGAGACATGTCACAATCCATTCTAGTTAACATTCAAACAAGGCAACATCATACCTATGGAATGTTGGGTTCCATCCTTATGGATTGTAGTGGAGGAGAGGTGGAAAATCCCCAAGTCCATAATGTACAATATAAAATATTTCTAACATTTAGATGAGGAAAAACTATGGTATGGATACTAGCAAATTCTAGCTAAGAGAAGGACAAATAAACAACATGACAACAC